>PHNY01077885.1:340-13682 GCA_003724115.2 Anethum foeniculum
TGAAATAATTTGAATTTAATAATAAAAAACTAAATCAGAATGGGTTTAAGAAGCCCAATTCGATTTAGGGTTTAATAGCCCAATCTCTCCTCCCTATAAATACATAATGATGTATTATTTAGGGTTAAGGTTTTCATAATTCGTTTTTTATAAAACCCTAGCTGCTCAAATCTTTTGAGAGGCTAGAGAGAGAGAGAGGGGCAGGTTAATCGGCTAGTACCGGCTCCGGTGATCGTTGGACGATCAAACGTTCGTGTGGACTGCTTTGGCAACGTAGATCTCAAAGAGGGCTGCGTGGTGATAATTCTTGGACCTCCATTGCTGATAAAGGAAAGCTTTTAAAGGTAAACACATCTGATCCACGAATTAATAATATTTTCGCATGGATCCGGAGATAGGGTTTCGTTATTTATGGTTTTATTACTGTTTCCGTTGTGTATTTGATGCTCGAAACCCTTCACATTGAAGGGTGTTTTTATTTGAATAAATTGGATTAAACTGACCCTTAATAATGGTTAATACTACACGCATATAAGTTAATATTATTAATTTTAAAAGGTAATTGGTTAGTTATTAATAATTATATTATTATTATTCTACTTCATTAAATAGACTAGTCCATGATATTTTTGGAAAAAATAGATATTTTAATTAACTGTGATATTTTTGGAAAGTAGAGAAATTTTAGTTGCCCGTAATAATTGGTTAGTTATTAATAATTATATTATTATTATTATTATTATTATTATTATTATTATTATTATTATTATTATTATTATTAATATTATTATTCTATTTTATTAAATAGACTTGCCGATTATTATTAAATAGTAACAATAGAAATATATTACCGATTATTATTTTTATATTAACCTTAATATCTGATATTTATTTATCTCTAGTTAAAATTATAATATATTAAATTAGTTAAATATTATTCCATATATAGTAATGATAGTATAGTGATATTAATACATTTGAATTTTTCTTTTATTTTTTGGATTTAATAATTTGTTTTTCAATATTATTGTTTTTAATTTTATATTTATGAATTAAAATTATTATATTAAAAAATTTAATTTTTTAAAAATTTAATTTTTTTAACTTATAAGTTATGATTTACCAAACACATCGTAAACTTATCATCAACTTATAAGTAAAATTATCCAAACACCAAAACAAATTATAAGTTACAATATTTATATCACTTATATGACACTTTTCAACTTTAAGTCATAAGTTACATTTTTTAAGAAACCCCAAACGTACCTAAGTAAGGCTACAAGTTTCATGAATGGCAAGAAGCTCGGCATGCAAAGGAGAAGATGAAAAAAATTGACGCGTGAGTAAACTTGTGTTCGATTTGAATTTGACTTATTTATCAACAAGCCGATCTTGAACATCATTTTTAACTTATTTAGCTGACTCTAAGTATACATAATTCAACTTTAACTCTGATCAAACAAGATCAAAAGGGCATGTAACCGATGCTTAAACTTCAAAATTTAAGAATAACATGGTTATATGATCATGCAAAATTGCAAGTAATTCTCTATCAGTACATTCTCAGGTGTCTCTCTACCAAACATCTACACGTTCTTAACTGGAATGTGTCATATATGGTAAGCAAAGTGCTATAAAATAATTAAAATTTATGTTTTGTCAACTGTTATCAAGGTCAAATTGAAAATCGATCCGAGCAGTAACGCAATGAGTACTAGACAATGAATTGGATATATATATATATATATATATATATAATTTAAAAAAATAATTCTCTGAAATATAGTTGATCCATTTCATTCAAATTATTAATTGAAATTCATTACCAATATATTTTTTGTTATAAAATATGTAGCTATATATATTAATAAATAATGATAATTATTTTATAATACTAATAGTTCATTAACATATAGCTATAACAAATTTCAAATATATATTATTTGTTTGATATTTTTTGAAAAAAATAATTAAAAATAAGTTTGGATAATTAATCATATCATTTTTTATAATTGTCAATATTTTATCAAAAAATGTCGAGACATAAAAAATTTCACGTTTGTTCTTTAATTTGGGTAGTTTTAAAATGAAAAAAAATAAGGAATTGAGAAAGTCAAATCTAAATTTGACTTCAAATACTTAGAGCCGAACTTAAATTTTTGACCGATTTTTTACAAAATTATTTTTAGATCCAACTACTCGAAAATGGAATCGAATTAGGCATTAGAAACGGATATTTCACCCTCGGATTGACTAGTCGGCCAGCATATTTACTGAATTTTGAACACCGACCGTTACTGAATTGTCCAGTATTACAGTATAACATTTTTATGATTTGTTTCAACTATATATCATAGTATTAACTTGCAAGTAGTGTTACGTAAAAGAAGAAAAAACCTACAAATAAATAATCACTATAACTAATGATTCCTTAGTTCCTTTTTATATAAATCACATGACCTTTTACACGCGTCTTAAATTGCTGTGTTTTAATAAAAATTTAATATAATCTAAGTGTATAAAAGTGTTTTTTTTAGTATTGATTCGAATATAAATATACGGGAACATGATTCACACTATACAGTGGTAGTCCATCAAACTTGGGCACCAACTTTATGGAAAAATAAAAATGCCATTTTTCTGTTAAACCAATTTACTTTAAAAAAATCTGCAACTACTCTAAACAATCAGAAACCAGAATAGAATTGAAGCGTTTACTTTGCTTAAGCAGACACCTAACAGAATAACACACCCATTAACAAAAATACATAACAAGACTGAGTGAAGGTCTTCCCTTCCATTTGAAATTTTATGTATTCTGTGACTTTCTATAACATTACAACACAGAGAGTTCAGGTTGAAGGACAACGCTGCGCATAATTTTCGGGTTTTTCTAATTCTATAAAGAATTTAAATTGAAGAAATTATAGATAGCATGCAGATTGAAATAGCAATAACAGGAGTCTTATAACACATTGCACAGCAGAAATACATATTGGTAGAACTAGCTGGGGAGGAGAAAGGTTAAACTAAATTGTACAGAATAAAGAAGAGAACGACTAGGAGCAGAGTTCCGATACCGAACCCATCAGAATCATAGCCAGAATTCAAATTCTGATAATTTCCAGCACCGTATCTTCTTCGAGTAGGAAAGCATAGATTGATCAAGTGTATTATAGCTAATAAAACGATCAAAAGAAGCAACATCAAGAAGGAAAAAAAGCCACTTTCCTCATCTGATAGAAATAGAGGTAATATATATTCAGATAAGTACAGTAAAGTTGGCCCGAAGATGATCAAACTAAGAACACCAACCATCAAAAATGGAACCACGGGTGATGGCCCTCTGTTGCCCATCTGGATTCACTAGCTTGTCTCCGGTCAGTTGAAAGTATTGAAGATCACAATGATATAGAAGACTGATGGCAGTTGTAGCTGGTCAACCAATATAGATGCTCAAATGTGGTTATATCCATATATAACACAAAAACATGTACATAAATAAATATATAGGCATTCATAGTCATACATGCAACTCATATATCACAATTATGTCACATTTCATATCAACCAAACCTGCATAGTGAGATTAAACAATAATATATTAAGCTGCTTACAAACAAATTTTAGGGCATCACAATCAAAATAACTAATTAAAAATGGCATGAATCAGCTTTCTGATAATTTTAAGATGAGATATGACCTATGATGATTACAATAATCACAATCTTGATCCTTATAAAATAGGCCATGTCAACATCATGAAAAGTTAGTAAAACTGCCCTGAAGGTAAGTTCTAGTAGAATCTTCCAAGAAATGGTGTTCTATCCCATGTCTCTACATGGAGAAAGACTTCTTGGAAATTAAAATATAGCCTGTGCATAATATGTTTCTCAGCAAGAAGAATCCTGACACAGTCATATAATAGTAACAGGGTACACATTTCACAAGACCCTAGGAACGAGCCAAGATCACAAACCTTTACTATCAATACATAGTTCAAGCAATTTAATGTCTCAAGCTACAATACATCAGAAGAAAGGCTACATTTGTAATTATCCGGCCATATATTCTCTCCCAGATCTGTCCAGTCCTGCTGTAGCATTATAATTCAAGTGTTGCTCGTAGTAATTGATCAACTGGCATAAAAGTATAGACATATCATTGGACAATTCTTAAGAGTTAACATTTATATTAAGTTTGAATATAGCAACATGAAAAATAATAGAGATATAATCACCAGAAGTGGATAATTAGCCTTGAGGTATTTATTATCAACCATCACCTCTTTTCCATCAGACCTGTATGTCAAATGACACAAAATCAGTAATAAACCGGTAAATTTTCCTCTCAGGATACCAATAAATATCACCACATAACAATAAAAGAGCCAAAATTTTCTGAAAGTCCAACAAATAATCATGGAGTACCAAACAAGTTGTAGTGCAACTAATAAACTACTTAGAGATTGTGATGAAGCTGAACTAACCCCAATGCAAATTGCCCTTATGCTAAACCATCTCCCATCCTACTTGAATTAATAAGCCTAATTGCAAAGCTTGAATTAGGGAATCTAAAAAGAGTTCTTATCAATGTCCCTAAAGTCTATATAGCCACCCAGTAGATAATGTATTTACAGATTATCTTTGCATGTGGGTAAAGACAACTTGATAAACTCTAAAGATACATATATGAACCAATTCAGTTTTGGATTGCTCGTATCTCTTTAGTGAAGAGGTTGTCGCCTAGGAATAGTACAAATTAAATGTTTTTCAGATAGACAGCATTTCAGTTTTGGACTGCTTGTATTCCCTTGACGGCAGAAGAGACTTTCATTAGAGATATACATCATATAATATCATAATATTAGGTGGGTACAACCGTAGAAGACATCAAAACTAAGCATTGTATAAAAGGGACAGAATTCTTGGAGAGTGACAAATTTCTGAGGTTAGCACGAAGGGACACAGCTTTAATTCAACGACTTTGAATTTTCAAATTGCATATCTTTAACTATACTTTCTTGGAATTTTTTATTCATGTGTATATTATTTTCTTTTCTTCGTGTCTTTGTAACTAATACTTTGTTTGCGGAAGTAGGGATTAGCCTTTTGGGGATTCATGATAGTTACATGTTGAATATACTATAAGATCCATATGGGGCCTTCCTCTAACACCTTAAGGTTTTAGATGGACTGGTTCTCAACATTACATGGTTTAATCTAGTCACTATGAATATATTATTAAGAGTGTTCTAAGATTACAAAAGCCACAAAGTTTTGATTAAATTGTGGGTTTATAATGAAACAGGAGAGGAGTTACATAACCATACCGAAGATGATAAGCACGATTTAAGTATTATGGGGGAGATAATTTTGCAAATTGTCAAAACAAATATAGACATCCACAGGAAAATGGTTAGTTTAAGGTGGAAGGGTTGTCAGTACTGCATTACCAGCATTAATTAATAAAAAAATGGATGATACTAGTAAAGGCATTTGAGTCATTTTTTAGTTAGTTACTTACTAGGGAAAATTAATTTAAAAGTCCCTAAACTATATGCTTTTTATTGTCTAGGTCCCTGATCTAATTTTTAAAAATATTGCAATCCCTAAACATTTCAAAAGTTCTGATTTGCGCCCTCCCGTCTAATTTTGACTAATGTCCGTTAGTCTTTGCTGACGTAGAAACTTAAAAAAAAATAAAAATTGTAATGAATAATTTACATGGCAGCTAATGTGTGTAATTACATACTCACATACATACATATCCCAATATCCCATACACACGCCCACCCTTCTTCATCTTCATCTTCTCACCCATCACCAGACTCACCACAATGGCCACCCATCGTCCGGCCGGATTCCGGTGGCCGCACCCTCCCCTTTATCATCTGACACCAACCTACCAAATTTCTCTAGTTTTTTCCCAAATCGAACACATTCAAAATTTTAGAAATTAAAACCAATACAACAAACACACACAACCTGTACATACACACACAACCACTGCCATGCTATCATTCATCACCGGATTGAAATTCAGGGTTATTATCAATCTCTTTTCTCTCTATATCTCTCACTATCCAAATTAAGGTTGTTTTATATAGTAAAATTAGGGTTGATATATGTGATTTGGGGAATAAATTTGAGTTTGGAGGTTGTTAGCTTTATATGTGTGTTAATGTATTGATATGTATATGTATGAATTTGAGAGAGAAGAGGGAGAACATAGAAAGTGACAGGTGCCAAATTGCCACATCAGTTGCCATGTAACTATATATTCTATTTCAGTGTTTTTAGTTTCCATGTCAGTAAAAGACTAACTAAGAGCGCGAATAATTTTTTTTGAAATGTTTAGGGATCGCACTATTTTAAAAAATACATCAGGGACCTAGACAATAAAGGGAATATAGTTCAGGGACTTTTGAATTAATTTTTCCTACCTACTATAAACAGTAGTGGATCAATTTTCTGATTATGTTGAATACAATGAAAAAGGAAGTGATTCCACCCATCTCTGTGTTTCTCTCCCTAAAATTTATTCTTCTGCAAGCTATCGATCTCTCAACACTCTACTAAACCTCTGTATCTACCTCTCATATCTACTATATTTCTTTCTATCCTGCATGTTTTACTGCAATTACATCATTATAAACACCAGAAAACACCAAAAACATAGACTAATTCACACGAAAAGCTCACAGTTCCAGAGTTCCAGAAACAACCCTAAACAACTAATCAATTACATTTAATTGTATCCACGCATAATTCATTAAATGAACAATTAATTAGTTACTTTGGCCGCCTTGAAATTCAAACTCTCTTATTAGAAACTCGACTTGCAACTGTATTTTTCCCGACATGCCTATGTTCACACCCTAAAACTTTTGAACTCTCTAAATAAAGCATTGACATTATTTCCAACTTAACACGAGTGGTACCGCCTTTTTCAAAACTCTCAGATCCTAACCTTCTGACCAACCATGTAGTTCTGCTGGGACCACCACAAACGCAACCATAACCATCCAATTCATTAGAAAAAGGATATTTTGCCGAGGAACAAGTTGGAGCATAGATTTGTCAAAATAAAGACCTAATAGATTGTGATCTAGGATTAATTTCAAAAGTAATGCACTCTATAAGAAAATATTTAAAAAATCTAACTACACATTTTTGAACTTAGTTGCAATAACATAATTCATTACCAAAGTTATAGTTTACAAGTTGCAAGCTTCTAGTAGAAGCTATATAATAAGATTATCTAGTTATATATGCTGTGTGCAAACTGCATACTGTAATACTAAATTTTGGGAAAGACCTTATAATTTCCTATAATCAGGAAATTGCTTCGTTTTAGCAAATAAATCTCTCCCATTTTCAGTATTGTCTCTAATCTTCTGCAGTCCTCTCTCTTCCCCACCCTGTGTCTGTGTGTTTGTGTGTGTGTGTTTGTGTGTGTGTGTGTGGATCCTCGCAAATACAGGAAAAAATAATCCAAGCTTACATGTAACAAACTCATCAACTAACATCCTGATTCTATCACTTTCAACAACCTCTTTGATTCTTGTGAGAAAAATCAAAGGTCTCGTATCAGTTAAAAATTGATTATTTAGCTAAAATTTGTTCACATAATTTCATTCCAGGTGAACATGAATACTTGCAATAATCTGCAACTAACTAAATTTAGGAGAAACTCTGATTTTAAAAAAGTACTAGATTATCATAAACCTTAATTAACACCTGTCAACCACCTAAGCCTATCTACATTTTAAACTTATACATATAATCATTCTAAACACATACTATATCAGAGATATAAAATTTTACGTTAAACTATGGCCAATTGCAAATATAAATACTTTGCACCCAGTGCTTTCGCAAAGGTTTGAACCCGCAACTAAAAGTAAGCCTACCAGTAAAACTATAAACCACTGATAGCTTTAGAGTTTTATAATTTGTATTATGCTCCTTTAACGACTAAAGAGATTCACAACTCATTCGGTATAATTGATATGTATGTGAGTGTGTGCGCTCACGCATATTAAATCAAATGTATCCCCAATATTTCATAATATTCTAGACTAAGGAAAATACTTGTGTCCATACTTCAGAAACTCTGGAGGGTCCGGGACAATGTCCTGGACTTTGCATACACAACATGCTTGGACACTTTAGCTGTTTCTTCCAAAGATATAAATGATTTCTGGAGAAAGTTGCTTCCTGTTTATATATTGTAGGTGTCACTGCTTCATGGTGACTGAATAGAAGATGCAAGTAATCAAGTAAAGCATGTCGTTGTTTCATTCTTCATGACTGAATAGAAGATGCAAGTAATCAAGTAAAGCATGTCGTTGTTTCATTCTTCACCAATATTTTCTAAACTACATAGCACCTAAGAGGTCAATAAACACTCAACTAATTATTATTAGGTCAGCTTGATCAAGAGAAGAATTTTCTAACATTTCAGTTAAAAGTCACAAACCTCTTGGCCATAAAGGTCACTAGGATTTCACGTACAGATCCAGAAGACGAAAAGCTTATTGGCTTGATGATCTCAGTGATAGAAAATGTTTCTGTGCTATTATCGGACTTGCTTCTGTGAACAGAATTTTTATCGCAATTTTGGCCGGCTAGACCGCCAGCTCGAGTGTTTTTTGTTGTTAGATCAGGTGCAGCATAATTTGTTACACATGGGGTTTGTTCTTGATTAAACCGTTTCACAGACGCAGCCTTCCTTCTATTCCTCAAGCGGCCATTACCTTGACCTTGTCCCTCCCTGTCAACCTTTCGATGTCCATTCTCAAAGCAAACTGCTTCTGATGGCTGCAGCTCCAAAATATCTACGGCGACCCTGCTTGCGCCCCCATTGGTCATTGGTGTACCAGCATACTCACCAGGGTTTACATCCATTTCATAGTGATCTCTTCCATCTTCAACTTGTTGCCGGATATCAGATAATCCACGTCCATTTCCTTGCTCTATTGTAGCATAATTTGTTACATGGGGGGTTTGTGGGGTTTGTTCTTGGCTAAACCGTTTCACAGATCCAGCTTTCCTTCTATTCCGTGGGCGGCCACTAGCTTGAACTAGCACCTCCCTGTCAACCTTTAGATGCCCATTTTCAAAGCAAATTACTCCTGATGTTTTTGGCTCCAAATTATTTACGGCCACCCTGCTCGAGCCCCAATTCATCAATTGTATGCCAGCATATTCACCAGAGTTTACACCCATTTCATGGTTATCTCTTCCTTCTTCAACTTGTGGAGGAATATTAACTGACACATTTCCATTTCCTTGCTCTATTGCAGAATAATTAGTTACAACTGGGGTTTGCGGAGTTTGTTCTTGGCTAAACCGTTTCACAGATGCAGCCTTTCTTCTTTTCCTCAAGCGACCATTAGCTTGGACTAATGCCTCGCCATCAACCTTTTGATGTCCATTTCCAAAGCAAATTTGTGACTCAAAATTATTAATTGCCAACAAACTCGAGCCCCCATTGGTCGATTTTATGCCAGTAGATTCACCAAGGTTTACATCCATTTCATTCTTATCTTTCTCTTCTTCAATTCGTGAAGGAATAGCAACCGATCCATTTCCATTTCCTTGTTCTACTGCCTCGTCATTACCAGAATCTCCCATACCCGATCCACCACCATTCTCATGACTTGCATCACACACAAAAGGAATAATAAATTCTCCTTCATCAAACTTAACCCTCCCAGGCGTCAGTGGACTAGAAGTAGACGCACCAGGAGTACCCTGTCCCTTCTTCTTAGCTTGAGGAAACAAACCACTAGACCTCCGCTTACGCTTCCGCGATCTATGCTTCCCAGACCGCAAGCTTCAAATTAAACCAACCAAAACATACACACAAAAAACCAAGTCAGAAAAAAAAAATCAAAACTAAAACCATCCGAACCACATATTGCAATAATCAACATAAGGAAAAAAACAAAACAATACCCCTCTTCAAATGCTTCGATAACATCAAAACACGATACAAGATTGGCATACGGCTCCCATGTATTCGCCGTCTCCGGCCATCCACGCCTTTCAGAAACAACACACATCTTAGCACCGGAATCATAATCAACACAATCATTAAACACATCAATAAATTCCCCTTCAAAAATAAACTACTCCGAAAATAGAAACGAAATTAATAACAAAAACCACCACAATATACAAAAAACAATAGAACTACACAAATCGTATCTTAAAACGAATCATAGATCCCATACCATTTAATTAGATACTGCACTTGCCCCTAACATAACCAGCATCCACAACATTTCCACGCCACGTAGACAAAAAAACGAAATATCAGCAAACAATAAAACAATAATACACATACATATAATAATATAAATACGATAAGCTCGTGTTCAGTGTGAGCAATTGTTCTGCACTCTTAGTAAAACTCGTTCCGCTAAATTTTAAAATTGTTAACAAACTGTTCTCACTCGAGCGCCAGCCGATTATAACTATTTAAGCATAACAAGATCAAACACCTTTCGAACACGCTTTCGGCGAACATTTTCGATCTCGAAAAAGCCTTCAGCTAGCTTAGGGCTTAATTCAGCTTCTTCATCGTCTTCTTCTCCATCTTGTGAGTTCAATTCACCAGATTCGTTTTCAATTTCATCGTTTTCGTCGATTTCGGCTCTGAATTCGTTGATTTCCGGCGCCGCCGCGCCGGGAATGATGGATTCGTCGGCGTTCATTGTGTCAGTGGTCGGAGATTGAGATTCCGGCGCGGTTGTGTGGTTTCCGGCGACTGTTTCTCCGAAAACCCCTGTAGCTTCTGCGTGTATATGTCAGTAAATGTATACAGTTGCAAGTAAAGTAGGTGTTGGTTTTAAATGGAAAAAAAAATTTAAAATTTTGGTAAATCTATTTTTGAAAAAATGACACAAATACAACGAGTTAACACTCCAGTTACCAAAATACTAACAGTTTAGGTGTGGTTAGGCCAAAAATACCCTTGTGTTAAGTTTCTGCCGAATGCGTATCATTTAATATGCATTATCCAAATGCATATTCTTCATTACATCATTACTAAATGCGTATTAGCAAAGTAATAATCCTGTTATTTATGCGTATAACTTATGTATCTTATTTTGTAAAAAAAATGATTATAACTAATACTTAAGCTGTAAATGTGTAACATGAATTACTAATTTTTATGAATTCATTTTTAGATTTTAGAAATATTAAAAAATTGAATAAAATACACAATTACTTTAAATTTTTTTTAACATTTTTGGGTTCACCAATCCCCTTTTGGATTTTAAAAATATTTAAAAAAATTAATAAAACGTACACCGATTTAGGATTTACGATCTAGTGTTTATGGAGCCTAAACCCTAATTTAATCTAGGGTTTAGGGCCTTTAGGCCCTAAAACCTAGGAACCAAACTCTAATTTAAATCTCGGGCTACAATTTAAATATTTTTAATAAAATATACACCTACTTTAACAAGTTTTAACATTTTTTGGTTCAACAATCCCCTTTTGAATTTTAGAATAATTTTAAAAAAATTAATAAAACGTACATCAATTTAGGGTTTAGGTTAAATCTCGAGCTATAATTTAAATATTTTTAATAAAATATACACCAATCCCCTTTTGGGTTTTAGAAACATTAAAAAAAATTAATAAACGTACACCGATTTAGGGTAAACATAATTCACATTATCCAAATAATTTAAATATTTTTAATATTTTATAATGTTGATTAAACATAATACGCATTATCCAAATGCATATTACTAATTACCTCCTTCCACAATGCGTATTAGTTCCTTTTAAAAAATGCTTATATCTAATACTTCTTCTAGGAATGTGTATTATCTCCTATTACCCCCATGTTATATGCATAATATTTATCATTTTTTTTAAAAAAATAGAAATTTCTCTAATATGCATTTGAGAAATGCGTATCACTGATTACCCATCCCCGGAATGCGTGATACGCTGGTATAAATGGCCAACACGTTCGCGCAGTGGTATTCCTGTACACCTTTTCCAGAATTGCGGTATTTATGTCCTTTAGCCTCTATTTTTTAGAAAATGATTTGGTATAGCTTCTTTTAAATGTTTCCCTCTTATAACAAGTGGTGATATTATCCCTCTTCCTTTCTATCTATCTATCTATTCTATATATAATAGCTCAACAAGGTGATAATTGTTGTTGGTTAGAATCGAACTTGAGTATTTTCATTCTCCTCTACATCTTCATACCACTGCACCATTCTGCCAAATGTGTTCTACATCTTCATACCACTGCACTATTTTGCCACATGTGTTTTAATCATACACAAAATATGTGAGTGTCATAGATAGTAAATTATTTATTCAAACATAGTTATTGGAATATTTGTACAATTAATTTTAAATAATTGAATTTAACATATGATGTTAAGTATAGTACATAAACAAATTATTACCTTATTAATTAATTGATTCTTAGTTTAAAAATATGTCTTGTATCTTTTTAATATAAAAAGAAATTAAAATATACAAATAATTATTTTTTTTTAAAATATTGAAAATAGAATCGCTTATATATAAATAATCTATATATGTAGTACATATTTAGATATGTTAGAATTATAAAAAGTCAGTGTATTTTGGTTTATTTCAAATTCGAAATCTGAACCTGACCCATTGTTCAAAAACTACTCAAAATTTGGCTACATGATCCGGCCGAAAATACATCGTCACTTTCTGCATTTAGTAAATTTAAATTACGAGCTCGACAATAACCTCTTACGAATAGGGTGAAATATTTGTAATATCTTATATTAAGAAAAATTAATGTATTTGAGGCCTTTATAAGATCAAGTCAATTGATAATATGTATCAAAATTACTAACTTGGTCGGTAGTACATTATTACTTCTGAAATTGACCCAAATTTTAAAAATATTCAAATTTTGGCATGAGCTGTCACACGATTTGTTAAACTACGACAGTATAATAAATCAATTAATTTTTCATATTTCAGTTTTACAAAAAAAAAAAAGAACTAGCTTTATAATAGTGTTCAATGATGGCGAATTTGTAAAGTGGTGATTCTATAGTCCTATTTTATTTTATTCTCTTTAAAAAAAATATTAACCTACAACTATAGAATAAAAATTAAATATTTTATCGGTTTATCTTATTTGAAAAATGGCAAATGTCTCTTCATAAAAAATATATCAATTATTTCTTATATATTTTAATTAAAAATGTATTTGTATTTAGTTATTTGTGAATGAAATCTAAAATATTACAGAATTGTTCAATTTGATTTTGTTATTAAAATTAATCATATATATATATATATATATA
>PHNY01078051.1:11530-26010 GCA_003724115.2 Anethum foeniculum
TTTATTTACCTCGTCTAACCATAAGATAAACGGATTAAATTTCAAATAATCAGGTCCAAAACAGATTTTATAAACAATTAGGCAAAACTCGGTTTAATTCCGAGTACTTGTAGTCAAACACAGTTTGATTTTCTTAATTTTTCATTATTCATTTTAAACTATCACTTAAAATGATTAATAGTTAAATTTATATGTATTTTTTTTTAAAAAGTATCGGTAGTTATTAGGATAGGAACTATATTAAGCCTGTTTGGCCGACAACTTATAAGTCTCTTATGACTTATAAGCCCGCAGTAATTTATCGATGAGTGTTTGTCGACCCAACTTATAAGTTGTATTTATAATTTATAAGCTGATAAGTTGAATGTTAGTAATGACGTACTTTTTCTCAATTTATTTTGATTTTTCATTTTTATGTTAACTTTAGATTTAAAATATATATTTTTAAATGTTAATCTAATTTAAAATTCATGAATTAAGGTAATTATATTAAAAAAATTATTTATTTTATTTCATTTAAGTAAAAAAAATTCTGACTTATAATTAAAATTACCCAAACACTTATATATATAACTTATAAGTATTCATCCACTTATCACTTACAAGGTACTTATTCATTTTAAGTCATAAGTTACTTATTTTAAAATTTTCCAAACGGGCACTAAGACTTACTTTTAATTATTATGTCAAAAATTATCAAATAACTCTATTATTGCTAATATGTTATTGATAGTTAGATAATTATCATCATTTGTTAATATATATAATTACTATTACATAACACAAAATAAATAATTATTCAACTTCATGTTTGTTTATGTAGATTAAAATATGAATGAAATGAAATCAATCAATCAATATACTTATATAAAGAAAAAGATGGGGCGTTTATGTGGCGCCTCTCAGATTGTCCAGTTCTATTTTTCGAATTAAAAAATATTAAAAACTACAATTACCTAAATTATAGCTGATAAGATAAGTCAGAATCGGATTCTATCTCTTAAATTAGTAGACGACAAGTCATATAATTCTACAATTATCTAATTTTCTTAATTTTTTCAAATTAATAAATAGAGAAAATTTTAATTACCTTATATTCTCCTAAACTTTTCTCTTAACTCAAATTATCAAATAGCATCTTATTATTCTCCTAAAAATTTTCTACTATATCAATAAACTTTCCACTTAACTCAAATTATCATCTTATTATTCTTTTAAAATTTCTCTACCTCAAATTTTATTTTCAAGTATAAAATTAATTATCTCATTTTCTCTTAAACTTTCTTCTTAACTGAAATTACCATGTTAAAATTTCCTAAAATTTTCTTATCAGATTATTATTCGCTAAAACTTTCTTTTCAAGTCAAGTCAAAGTTCTAATCTTAATACTCTCATAAATTTCAAGTCCTAAAATATAGTTTTAAAAAAAGTAAATAATCTCATATATACATAAGTGTTAATCGTTTGGCTTGAAAAAAGAGAGTTAATTGTTAGCTAGATTTTTCATTAGCGCTTGTATTTCAAATTTTATTTTGCATGTTATGATAGTTTTGTTACTATTTGTTTTGTTAAGCCTTTAAGTTTATGTTATTATTTGATTGATTTTATGATTTTCGAATGCAGCCTTTTGCCGAGAAGAACGAAAGATGTTATGGATCAGTTAGTTTGAGAGGTTCATTTTATTATTGAAGTTATTTAATTGTAAATGTATTATTTAATATTTAAATTTAAGTAATTTATGATTGTTTTTTTCATTAACACTTATGTTTCAAACTTTATAGTACTGTCATTATTTGTTTTGTTAAGCCTTTAAGTGTATGTTATTATTTGATTGCTTTTATGATTTTAGAATGCTTGATTGATTTTATGATTTTAGCATGCAGCCTTTTGTCCGGGAAGGACGGAGAATGCTATGGATCAGTTAATTTTAGAGTTGATTGATTTTATGATTTTAGAACGCAACCTATGATTTTAGAACGCAACCTATTGTCCGGGAAGAACGAAGGATACTAGGGATCAGTTAGTTTTAGAGTTGATTGATTTTATGATTTTAGAACGCAACCTATTGTCCGGGAAGAACGGAGGATACTATGGATCAGTTAGTTTTAGAGGTTCGTTTCATTATTGAGGCTATTTAATTATAAAACGTATTATTTGATGTTTAAATTTAAGTAATTTATGTTTGTTATTTTATATTAAATATAGTCGAAAAATATATTAAAAAGCTATTATATCGTTATATTTAATAATTTTTTAAATATTGATATATTGTCGCCGTGAAGAGCGGCTTATTGTCCTAGTTAATGCATAATATAAAAAAAATATTCGATTATTATATGAATACTCATTCGGGATACTCGAAATTTTGGAAATTTGGAAATTTTCAAAACAAAAGGGAGTCCAACCAATTTCTAACTTTTACCGCCCTAGCCATTTCTAACTCAACCAAACTCAATCCTTCAACTCTAGCTCTCCATCCCCTGTCCCCGTATCGTCAATTCATCCCTATCACTTTCTAAGGGTAATTGAATAGTTTGGATTACATGTTACCTGCACGCAGACAAAAACCTGGAGTACTGACAAAATAAACCTGTATGCCTTAAACTGAAGAAGTTCGCATGCAGATACGTGAGTCCCATTTTGTGCAATTTTTTAAAATTTAACTATTCGCCTACCAACTATACTTGTAAATATTGTCATATTGGTAAATAAAAACAACTTTCACTTACCAATATTTAATGGCATATAAATTATTGGTTGGTAAAAACTACAAGAAAAAAACAAAATTTCTTGTAGTCCTTCTTCTTGAGAGAATCGACTTGTACACGTGTCCAAATCTTAGACCCCAGTAAACATCATGTACTACATATTCTGGGGCCTATAAATAGAGACCGCAACCTAGGTAGATTTTCTCATTCTAACATCAAAATACAGATACAAGTATGGGTTCCAAAACATTTGTTTTACTTGGCCTTTCCATGGCCATTGCTCTTCTGATCAGTTCAGAGGTGGTCTCTGCTAGAGACTTGGCTGAGACCCAGAAAAACAGTAAATTTTATTTAGTCACTATATATATAGTAGTACCTCTTTTTGATTTAAGTTATGTTTTGGTTTAGCACGACTCAAAATATGAACCCTACATATATATTTTTGCAGATGTTGCAGCTACTATTGATCGAAGCGGTGGATGCGCTCGTGGGCGGTGCGGTCCCAATCGTTGCTGCGAGGATGTGGAAGCAGAGTTGGACAAAACTGAAGCCACAACTTCCGAGGATTACAGTAAGTTAATTTCTACAAACTCGCATAAACCTATTTGTGTTTATTGCGTGTACAACAATCTACTGTTAGAATACACATGCATATGCACAACCAGCTGGCTTTTACATGCATGTAGCTATGGCAGATCGAGGAGGCGGTGGATGGAACAAGAAAGGTGGAGGATTCCCCGGACTCGGTTGCCGTAATGGAAGGTGTGGACAAAACTAGGCGCATGTTTTCATGTTGCATGTCATGCTGCAGACTAGTCTTGGCTTGATCTGTGTTTGTAATTACTGAGAATAAAACAAAGCATGTACTACTTCATGCGAATCAGTATATCAATAAAAGCTATAATGATGTCTTACTTTTTTTTACTCTTACAAAGTACTTTGTTCGTCCCACGATGTAGTCTCTTTTTAGAGATTTTTTTTTAATAATACATGTTCATTTTAAGTTCTCATGCTAATTTATTAATATTTTTTCAAAATTGCCATTCTTAAAAATTGAATAACAATTAATGAAAAATGACTTAAAGTCTACATTTATGCATTTATGATGAGTATAAAATTGAATAATAATTAATGAAAAATGAATTAAAGTCTGCACTTATACATTTATGATGTGTATAAGTGAAAATGTATCATTGAATCGTGAGTACATTTGATTGTCCATGCATGTTTTCTCCTTCTGTCCCCGTGCATTATCTAGGCTTTTAATTAATTAAATTTATCAAATATATATTGTTCACGAATTATAAAATTAATCATTTAATATTATAGGAAAAAATAACTTTTTCGTTCCCTAACTTTTCTATATAATTTTATTAGTTTTTTCACATATAATATATTTTTATAACATATTTTTATGTACAGTTATCTCTGTCCCACTTAAATTAACTTATTTTACTTTTCCAGTTAAAATGAACAAACTTTGACTAATTTTTAAATGAAATTGACATGCATTTTTATAGATCTAAAGATGTAATCTATAATAAATTATGCATAGATAATGTTAGCTATCAATTGCTCAAAAATTAAAAGTTGTGATGTGTTGTCCTATCTGATTTGAGAAAAAATTGAGTAAATATTTAGTGTACCTAGTAACATTCTTACTTCAATTATCTTATAAAATTTCTTTCATCAATTATATTCAACATATGATATAAGAATTTTAAATTACAAAATTGGTCAGATTGCAAAAATAGTTGAAACAAACCAATTTGAGTGAGACAGGATATATACATGTGATGTGTAAGTTACAATCTGATAAATTTACAAAAAATATAGTCAAAGTAGTGTAGTCAACGGAGAAGAGAACAGAAAAATTTCTCTTTCAAATGTACTCTCGAATTTTTTCTTCTAGGTGAGAAATCAAAGAATTAAAAGAGTTCTTCCCATGAATGAAATATTGTCAAAGAAACTCTCGGGCAAATTTGGCCCAACTCTTTCTCAAGCCCAAATAAAATAAAATATATTACAGATCTAAATAACAATCATCCGGCCCAAGTTCATTTTATTTTATTCTGTCAGCCTATACTTATTCTACACCATTAAAATCTACTTAAACTTGGGTCTAAAATCAAACTTTTAAATACCAACCGAGTGAAATTCAATTTTTTAAAATTTATATAAAATATTTATGGATAATCTGAAATCCTTTAAAAATAACTTAAATTACTGGTACACTATAATATATGATAATTAGATTTTTCTGATCTGACTAATTTGAATAAACAACATTTAGACATCTACATAAAATGAAAAAACATAGATGATGCATTTTCACAACTAATTTATATTACACTATTAAAATTAAATGCAAGAAAGGAAGTGTATACATTATTGAAAAAAAAAATATAAAAATCAAATACAAAAAATAAAAATTATCCATTTCTGCTCAGCACTGAACAGTTGAGGAAAGTGATAAATATGGCCAGCATCAGCATGAATAAAAACAGAAAAGTCCCGGCAAAGAAAAAACCCTGACCTCACATACATGATCACCTAAAAACACCCTCTCTCTCTCATTTCAATCCACTTTCTTCAGAGAGAGAGAGAGAGGAGAGGAGACACATATATTGCAAACTTAGTTATATACAAAGGATCAAACACATTTTGAGTAGTACATTTACTTGATGCTATTATGTCTACACAATTAAGTCATTGTTCTTCCTCAACTAATAATTTATCATCCTCTTCTTTTATCAACAAACACACTCTTTTCCCCAAGAAACTTGTCATTATCCCATCAAGAA
This sequence comes from Anethum foeniculum, assembly GCA_003724115.2. Taxonomy (NCBI): domain Eukaryota; kingdom Viridiplantae; phylum Streptophyta; class Magnoliopsida; order Apiales; family Apiaceae; genus Anethum; species Anethum foeniculum. The sequence continues at coordinate 17,043 of PHNY01078051.1, forward strand.
CCAATCTTTTTAAATGGGCACCTCAGATTTTTTCAAGAATTCATCCAAGAAAGGATTTTGAGTTCAAAAACTCAAATGGGCATCCTCTAAATGCTGTTTCTTTGCAAGATGGTCAGTGTTTCTGCACTTATATAGAAACATATTCTGTATATATATGTTGTTAATTTGTGAATGGTGATTTTTATGCTGTGTATTTGAAGGATGTATAGCAAGTGTTGTTGCCATTGGGAGTTTATGTGTTGCTTTGTTACTAGCTAATCATTCATTTCTTAAAGGTTGATTTTTTCGATATTTTCATTTACAGAGCTTAATTGGATCATATATATTTATGACTTGCCTTATGCGAAAGTCCTTTTTCGGGTGTTAAGTTAATACTAATTGGATCATATCATTGTTCATATGTAAGAATAACAGGAGAGCTAAAGACTAATCTTGATTGTTGGTTAAAATATAAACTAATCTATCCTAATTTCTACAAACATCGCGTAGTGATCACAGCTCTAGAACCCAAAGACACAACTTGTATGCGAATATTCCTAGCTGAACATTGATTTGTAAGGTATGTAATTTCTCTCAGAATCAACATTGTCCTCGAGCTGGTACTGCAGCTCCCATCGACAATATGATACATTTATTATCAGCAAAGTTGTTCACCACGGTCTTACTTCATTGAATCAAGCAACATTAAAGTCAAGTAGATATGGTGGCAGTTATAGACTATGAATCGTCTTGCACCAGAGTCTGCTAAATGTCTCTTCAAGAGTTTTTCGTTCCAAGATAGTTTTAAAAATTGTTTGGTCGTTGACTGAGAGAGAGAGGGGCCATTTTAATATTCCCTAAAACCAATTTGAAATTTTTAATACGATTTTCTTGTCCATCCCCTACTTTTCAATATAATTCTTCTATAGAGCTCTAGCAACACACTTGTAAAACTAGTATATGACCTCTCCCACAACCAACGTGGGACCCTTAACAAAAATAATGTATGTACTTGAATTACTGTTTACTGTTTGGATGAAAAGAAGGTAGTTAATTTGTATACAGTATACAACAAAGAGTGGTAGTAATTTCAGAAATGAATTATCACATTCATTGTCTTCAAAGACGACCTGTAGGTTTTGGTAGTCTTCAAGGTTTGGCTATCAATATCAATTTCTCGAGCAAAATTTTGGTCATTAATCAATTCTTATGATTCCATGAGGTTAAAAACAAGGTGTCGAAATTCTTCTTATATGGCCAAGTCACAATGTGCCATTTCAGTTAGAAGGTTTCTCATTTTTACAAAGCTGCTCTAGTTATTAGAGGCTTTTCGTCATTCAATTTTTGCATAACTTTGCTCAGTCTGTAACTAAACCTCATCTGTTGACACGCGCACACTAACACAAAATTTACACCTCTTATTTATTTTTCTAAATCTACTGCTTACGGTAGGTTCAGCCGAAAAATCTGTGGAGAGAGAACCCACATCCTTGGAAATGGGAAGACAAGAGTCTAATCTCACTGTCACTGTTGTTGGTGCTTCTGGAGACCTTGCCAAGAAGAAAATTTTTCCTGCACTCTTTGCTTTGTTTTATGAAGATTGCCTTCCAAAGGTTTACTTTAGTTTATTGATTTCGTGTTAATAATCTTATTGCTCTATTTATGTGTGGTCATGTTGCCTAATTTATTGGATTGAATGAGTTGATTAATTACATATTGTTTGGATGCTTGCATGCAGAATTTTTTAGTCTTTGGTTATGCACGCACTGATATGACCGATGAGGAGCTGAGAACTATGATTAGCAAAACCTTAACTTGCAGAATTGATAAGAGGTTATATACTTATCCTGTACTTTGCCTGACGTGCTTTGTTTAGGAAGCTTATCTGCCAATGCTAATCTAATATTTGGGTGCTAATTTGCAGCGCAAACTGTGGTGACAAAATGAGTCAATTTTTAGAAAGATGTTTTTACCATTCAGGACAGTACAATTCAGAGGAGCACTTTTCAGAATTAGACAAAAAGATGAAAATGAAAGAGGTATTGATCTTACTTGCCCTTTCAATTTTTTGTGTATCTAGATCTAAGTTTCGTGCTTCCAACGAACATCTGAGGAAATATGAAACTGACATAGTTTTGTCAACCATATACCACAGTTTCTGAGTTAGCAAAAAGGTCACTTTGAAAAACTAAACAGATTACAATCAAGACGGTGTAATACACAAAATATGACAAGCCAAAAATTACTCATCGCTGTTCAATTGAAATGGTTTACCACGCTCCCAATGGCTCAATCGCTAGATTATTACTGTGCATATATGGCATGTCTTGTTTGGAAATGTATGCCTTTGCTGTTTACTTCTTCTTCCCTCATCGAAATGTATGCCTATACTGTGCATATTATTACTGTTTACTGTGATTAAGTTAAATCTTTTGAAAGATGAAAGTCCTGTACCACATGGTGGATGTATCTTTTTGGCTTCAGTTACAGTGTGTGCATGTGGGACATGAACCAGAAAAGGATTACGGTGTTTTATATACTTCATTTATTTAGGTCTTGTTCAATGATGGAAGGAAGATTATTTGGTGTGATACATGGTGGTTTTATTGGTATAGTATCCTTGCAGAGGGTGTGGGTGTGGAAGTATACAAGACCAGAATTAGTGATGCCACTAATGATACTAATGTTCGTACAATTCAGCAGAAAATAAGGTTTAGTTTTGACTGGAAGTAGAGATACTTATATAGAAAGTTATATGGATTTGATAATTATGCGTCAAAAGTATGTAATGTCATTTGATAGAATATCCAGTCACTACATGATTCAATGAAGTAAATAAAGGGAATTTTAAGTCGATGTAATGATAAACTAAAGAATGCATTTTATTTCGAATTTGACTCTAGCGAGAGACCCTCTTAATTGTCATATATCTCACACTTGCATTCTAAATACTGATCCTAATTTGTAACTTATATCCAGGCCGGACTACTGTCAAATAGGTTGTTTTATTTATCCATACCTCCAAACATATTTGTAGATGTGGCGAAATGTGCTAGTGCCCAAGCTTCTTCAGCGAATGGGTGGACGAGAGTTATTGTTGAGAAGCCATTCGGTCGTGATTCTGAGTCATCTGCAGAATTAACTAGATGTCTAAAGCAGTACCTAGCTGAGGACCAGATATTCAGGTATACTCTGCAGCATTCTTTCTTGATAAGATAAACTTATGAAGCTGTGGAGTTTCCATTTGGTACCTTTCTTCAGGATTGATCATTACTTGGGCAAAGAGATAGTTGAGAACCTATCAGTGCTACGCTTCTCAAATCTTGTCTTCGAGCCACTGTGGTCAAGAAATTACATCCGAAATGTTCAATTAATTTTTTCTGAAGATTTTGGTACTGATGGTAGAGGAGGGTAAGCTCATATTCATATGTGCAACAATAGAACACGCATATCATAGTTTAAAATGTTTCCATGCTTATTTTTTTCACAGATTGTTTCATCTGTTTTTGTCCCCAGATACTTTGACAACTACGGAATCATCAGAGATATAATGCAAAATCATCTCCTACAAATATTAACACTTTTTGCTATGGAGACACCCGTCAGCCTGGATGCTGAGGATATAAGAAATGAAAAGGTGGAAGCCATCTATATTAATAAGTTTTGTTTTGTCAAGATATCCTGCTATATGGAACTCTTTTCTAGGAGGACGTATAAGTATTAAAACCTTCAAGTCTTTTAGAAAACTCCAGCTCCATGTAAATAGAAATTAACAATCTAATAGAATTTGTGATAACCATTCAGGTCAAGGTTTTAAGGTCAATGAGACCTCTGCAGCTTGAAGATGTAGTTGTAGGTCAGTATAAGGGCCACAGCAAGGGCTCCAGATCGTATTTAGGATATACAGATGACCCGACTGTGCCGAAGGACAGTCTGACTCCAACATTTGCAGCTGCGGCAATGTTTATTGATAATGCACGGTGGGATGGGGTTCCTTTCCTAATGAAGGCAGGAAAGGCACTCCATACTAGGCGGTAAATAGATCCTTCGATCCTTTCCAAATGCTAGTTTCATACGTAGACTGATCTTTATGTACGCTAGTTACTGGAATGGAAGTTCTGATGATCTTATTGCAATGGAATTCAGTGCAGAAATCAGAGTTCAGTTCAGGCATGTCCCTGGTAATTTGTACAAGAAGAACTTTGGGACAAATTTGGACAAGGCTACAAATGAACTAGTGCTTCGTGTGCAACCGGATCAAGCAATATATCTGAAGATTAACAACAAGGTTCCTGGTCTAGGAATGAGACTGGATCGTAGCGACCTAAACTTGCTTTACAGTGCAAGGTAATACATGTTTTATAAAAAAAAAAAATCTTGCTCACAATACAAAACAATAATTGAACGTAGTAATCATTTAAAAAAAGAGTGCAGTGGTAGTAATAATTAACTCATGATATAAGTTCTAACACCATAAGCTTTTGGATAAAGTAGAGATGGATATAGGCTTTAAGTTGAAATGGCAATTTGGATCTCTAACATTTGTTGTGCTGTATCTCAATCATTAATTGCCAAATATAATAGTCTGTAGATGGTGAAGTCAGCTTTCAAAAAATGTTAAGCACTATTGAAAAATTGGAGTTGGAAGTTTAACTAAAGAAGTTCTTAATTATTACAACATCAAGATATATTATTACTTTTTCCGTTTCAGAATTAGAGAGACAGTAATATTTTCTAAGTAGGATAAACTAATAATTTGATAGCATATTTACAGCATTACCAGCTAATGTTAGGCTACCATTGAAAACAAAGTTTTCTTTGAATGTATCGTCTCAATTGCATCTCAAATACTGGAAAATATAGGGCCTATTATACCCCAGTTTAGTCGTTAAGAGTTTCTGTAATATATATAAAGCTCTGACTGGTGAAATTTTTATTGAACTCAAGGTATTCAAATGAAGCAATAGATGCATATGAGCGACTCCTGCTAGATGCAATAGAAGGAGAGCGAAGACTGTTTATTAGAAGCGATGAGCTTGATGCTGCTTGGTCTCTGTTTACACCACTACTGAAGGAACTAGAAAAGAAGAAGATTGCTCCTGAGTTCTATCCTTATGGTAGTAGAGGACCAGTTGGAGCACATTATCTTGCTGCAAAACATAATGTTCGATGGGGAGATCTTAGTAGTGATGAATAGTTAATGGTAGCAAACTGCTACCGCTTATGTATTTACAGATATTCTTGTATCAAATTCTTGAGGACATCTATGTAATTTCCTGTATAATTGTTTTGTATGTGGTGTGATGCTGATCTGGAAACTATAAAAACATGTTTGGCAAAGGTTGTGGTTGAATTTGGTGCAGAATGAAACACTCTGACAATAGCTATTTCATATTATCGTATTTCTCTACATGATTTTTTTATAATCAGCACCAAGGCCGGCCACAAGTTCACGCACATATACAAAGGAGGGTAAATACAAATGATTTTACATATCTTATTTGTCTATATAGCAAGTTCTATATATATATATTTAGTGAATTTCAAAAGCTTCTGAAATTTGTAGCCTGGAAACATTTCTATATGTATACTTAAATAGTTATATGTGTGTGTATATATATATCTAATACTGGCTTTATGTTTACAACTTCTCCTGCACACTTAAGATATGACATGCCATCCTCTTACGGCGCCTGGAGAGTAATCTTATTTATATACAAGTTTAGTGTGTAAAACTTATATTTGCATGACTTCTTGGAATGACTTCATGGCATTAACTGGCAACCCCAGCAGAACTGTAGTTCCTTTTCCACTACCAGCCACAAACAATGCTACTTCTTTTTCCGGTAGGGTAACGCACCCTGACTGAGTCGGCTCTCCCCATCCAAAGTCCGTTTTGTTGAAAGCAAGCCTAGTCCATGTAGTAATCAAAAAAGTACCGGATAAAGATGGCTTTTCTTTATTCACTTCAAGATGATCAATTGCTGACCTAATAAACTCTTCATCCACCATCTTAATAGCATTTTGCACAAGTTGCACTACATAAGACAATGGCTTGTTCACCAAATCTCCAGCAGTAGTCACACTACATGCTAGCACAATCCCGTTCCCAAAATAGCTCTTTGGCAATGGAGGATTGATCAACTTTGATCTTCCGTCAACAGCAAATAAGAGCTTGATCCGTTGCTCTGGTTTCATTCTAAGACCTCTAGTTCTTGCACGCCAGACCAAGGCTGTGAGAGCCACAAACGTGGAGCAGTTCTTGATGGTTCCATCTTCCATGACTAACTTCTTTAGCCTTATTAGCTTTTCTTGATCGAAGTTGAATGATTCATAAACAATTTGAGATTCTTGATATTGTGTCGAAATGTTTGATATGTCTTCTATCTCCAAGAACTCATTGTGAGTGCAGGTAACTTGCGGAGGTTGTCTTGATTTTAGGACTGATCTGTCGATAGCAGGTACTACTGATAGCGATACGCCTCTTGCTATTTCACTCCATGAGTTGAGGAACTCCACTGCTGATATTCCATCGGCCATGCAATGGTTCATTGCCATTCCCATAACAAATCCTCCGCATTTGAACCTTGTTACCTAAATCATCAAATCCATTTGTAAGTTCTGTCACATACAATATTATAACAGATGAAATTATTATCTAGTGTTAGCAGGTAATAAACTATATCAGGCCATAACTAGTACCTGTACAGTTAGCAGGGGAATTTCGAAAAGGTTTTTAGCAGCAGAATCTGCATGAACAAGCTTGCTTAACATGGCAGGATCTTGAAACGTGATATTCCCCAAGATACCGATATCGCAATCCGCCACAGCTTCCACAAACGGCACACCTCTGTCTGTGCATTTCACTATAAGCTTCCCATCACTGCCGAGTGTTAATTTTCCTGCAAGTGGATAAAAATAAACCAGAACTTTGGCCAAAGCTTCTTTTATAACACGGCCAACGCCTTCCGTGCTCTTCTGGTCACCATTAGGCTTAAAACAATACACTGTTTGCATTATGGAAGCAATATTCTGATCAAGATTCGACAAGTAATAGTACTCTGGATTATGCGACTTTGTTTCCGCCTGAACCAGTTCCAGTTCGGACTTCGTAATCTTGAAATGACGAATACTGTTTTCGCGTAATGTATCCATTCGAAACTGATTAATCAAATCCCCTGAAAATGCAATAAAAATGAAGATGCGTAATAGTTAGCAAGTAAAGTAAGGATATGGTCATTCCCGACAATCACATTTTAGGGACAGTTTATGTAACATATTGCACCAGGAAGTCGAATCTATATTTTAAAGGTTCAAATTAAAAAAACTTCAATCCGACTATAGTGATCTAAGAGTTTTGAAGTAGTATATTAAACAAGACTTATCTGACATCGGATTAAGGAATAAAACCCATAATACAAAACTCAAATAAAGATTTAATCACACTCTCTCCTGTGTAACAGGACCTACAATTAGCAAGTGCAAGTGGGAGGTCGATACCGGTCCCAAAAATACTAATGAAGTAATGGTGTACAACATAGAGTATGATCAATAATGGTGTACGTACCTTAAACGTTGCAAGGCTATAATTTCAAGATGGACTTGTGTAGTGAATTCTTTTGGTTGGCATATCGGATGTAATATAGTAGTCCAAGTCCTAAATTTCAAATCCTAACTTTGGACAGTTTACAGTTGAGACTTGAGAGGCTGCTTAATTAATGATAAAGTTGAATTAACATTGTGCTTACACATTGAGGTGATATATGAATCATGATAGCCAACACAGTAGTTATAATTTCATTTGAAATGATGGATTTTTTTGAAAATTTAAATGAAATTTAAATTCTTTTACTTATTCAAAGAAGTGTTCCAAAATGAGCACTTAAGTTATTTCAAATATGTTAAGAGCGTTATTCCTTTTTCTAATTTATATGATTTTATCATTATAGCATCTAATTTATAGTTATAAAAATTATTAACTGCTTTTTCAACAACACAATTATTTTTTTTCAAGAATACAGTTTTTTTTAAGTTTCATATCCAAAAATATGAATATAAGATTTGCAATTTCTGCAATTTAAAATGCAACTTTGATTTAATTTTTTAAAAGTTAATTTTGAGATTGATTCGAGTTACAACCAAAAAGACAACTAATGTAACATAAATTAAATTTAAAATTAATTTTTTCAAAAATTGAAAAATATTTGCTTTTTGGGTAGTACAAATTGCAGATCGTATTTTTCAAATGACACTTAAAAATAGTATTTTTGAAATAAGTTTAAAAATGACCGTATTTTATAAACAAATTAAAAAATGGGTATTTTGTATAATTTCATTATGTTTTCTTTCAAATAATTGTGTTCTCACTATAATAATTCAAGTTTCACCACGGATTATATATATGGTTTATGGTCAATGGGTAATTGAAACTTTAATCCTATGTTATCATGTATTAGTATTTGAACTAGCTTTATAGCCCGTGCGTCGCACGGGCATGCTCTACAATATTACATAATTTTTTTATGTAATTTCGATATATTTTTGATGTATTTGAAAAATAAGTTAGTGATAACTATTGTGAGGTTAACATTCTTAGTTTTTTTTATTCGTAGAAAGTTCGCATACACGACTATATTACTGTCGACCTACTGTAAATATTTGATAGACGCGACTATATTATTGTCAACCTACCTCTAAATATTTGATATTACATAATATGTTCTTTGTGTTTGTGTTGTATTAGTAGTTATTTTGCTTAAGACACGTGTATAGTATAGTGTGAGTGTAATTATATACTCTCAACTTTCCATATGACATAGTATGTTTTTGTGTTGTACTGGTAAAAAATTTCGTATAATACACGATGAGGTAAATGTGATTATGTTAGTAAGTAAATATTTGATCATTTATAATATATCATGAATAATCGTATTATATGTTAAATTTTAAAAAATATTACTCCAAATGATTTTGCAGGTGTACTCTAAAT
>PHNY01078142.1:5647-19394 GCA_003724115.2 Anethum foeniculum
TAGAGAGATTTGGGAGAGAGATGAAAGTGGAAGAGTGAATAGTTTAAGAATAAATGTACACATGTGTCTTAATGATGACAGGGGGATGTTACTAAAGTGTATGTTACAAAGATGGGATTAATTAACGTTAAAATTAGATAAATAATGGTGGTTAAATAAATTAAGTGAGTTTGGTTTGTAGTAACTTGTCGGCTTGGTGATGCGACGGACACGCCATGTCGGTGAAAGGTGTGATGCAGGCTTAACTGTTGAGAGTTACTCCCTCCTCCCCGAGTAGTATACATTGGGTGACGGGAGCTCGGCACGTATTTTAACGCTCATTTATAACATAGCTTCGTAAATAATTTTAAATTTTTTTTTTTTTTAAATAAAAGGATAACACTTGAAGTTTAATTCAGAAAAAGAAAATTTTGAAAATGAATTACAGAAATATACTTTATATTCACCTTAAAATACGTGTCAAATTTTGAAAAAATTATGTATACAATTCAGAGGGAGGGGGAGTATGTTTTATCTTATGCTCTTAATCTTTTGGTTTTTCTACTCTAGTTGCCTTCTTTTCTTTGTCTAAATCATTTCTAGCCATTTCTTTAATCTCTTATATCAAAATATAAAAATATAATAAAAACAAATTTCAAGACTAGTAACTTTTAAAAATTTTGAGAGTCTCTTCTCCTTTCTCCTTTTTCTATTTTAAGATATATTGTGCCTGTTTGAGAAATCTTATTTGTCAGAAATAAGTTACTTATTTCTGAAAAAGTACATCAAATTGTACATTTCTCTGAAATAAGTTACTTATTTCTGACAAGTTTTTGCATATAAGGGATACTAAATTCTACTTAAATATTTAATTCTAAAAATCAACATGTAAATATGAAAAAAAAAATTCGAAATAAATCGATAAGTTGATAAGTGGCATGTTTGCCAAACATGCCCATTATATTGAATAAACTAACTACGAGCTCTGTTATCTTTAGAAGCTTTGAAGTGATCTGGTATTCCAACTTTCCAGAGTTGTTTACTAATTTTTTTTCCAAGAATTAGTAAAATAATTGTATCATAGTAGTGTCGTGCTTCGTAGGCACGTAAAAAATAATTGGCAACGTGCGACCTTCGAGTGTCCATAAAATGCCATTCGACCGTCGTATGTATTCAGGAATCCAGTCAGGTCCGAGGAGCCATAAATATGATCTAGATATGGGGTTTTTAATATCCTGTCAATGCGTGTCTTCTTTGTAGTTCGAACGGGAGGACTTTTGGAAAAGGCCTCGTAACCCGCTTGGCTAAGCATAGAGCCGGCAATTTAGCACACGACATGAAAACGATACAAAAATTACGGGTTTGGGTTGACCTTTCCCGTACACGAACACAAAACACGGATGAATTTAGTGTCGGTTTTGGATTTACCCTTGGGTACACGACACGAAACGAAAGTATACGAAATAAATAAATGTTTAAATAAATTTATTAAAATTATATGAATATATAATTTAAAATAATATTATATATAATTTTTAGAAAAGATGGATACAAAATTAGTTTCAAATTTAAATTTTACAATACTTAACCTCACTTGATTCTTTATGATTAAGACTTGACTAGCGAAAATTTAATATTTAAATATTTTATTTATTTATTTTTATTTCTATTTTTATCTAAAATTATACGAAACACGATACGAACTGTACACGAAATGAAGGTACACGAACACGAAACGAAACGAATCCTTAACGGGTCGGGTTTGAGTTTGACATTCATTACACGAAACACGAAACACGAAACACGAAAATATACAAAACGAATCCAGCTCTGGCTAAGCATGTAATCTCGTATCTGGGTCATTTCGTTTTGTATTCTAGCGAATTCCTCCGGACATATGATCTCAGTTCACTCGGTCCTTTTCGAGATTTCGTTAGATGAGACAGTTCGCTAACGCCTCCGCGGTTGGGAATACACCGACTCCGTGGAGATTTCTTGCTCATCCTCGTACTCGTCATCATTATCATGATAACTTGGGTCATTTATGGGCAGTGGCGGATTCAGGATTTCACAGAGAGTGGGGCTTCATTGATAAAAATTAAATAATGAGCATCATATAGTGTTAAGTATTACTAGTAATTTAAATTTTAATTGGATGGGCTTAAGTATGAATTTTCTTAAATTTGTAAGATTAATACAAAGATTACAGGGGTTAGGGTAGCTCAGGGGTGGACTCAAGCACCCCGAGCCCCCTTCTGTATCCGCCCCTGTTTATAGGAGGATCAGAAGCAGGGGTCGACGACGACGTTTGCTGTAATTCCAACTACAAGCGTCATATTTTCCTATGTCTCACAAACTTTTCCTCAAGGCATTTCCTCCCTCGTTGTAGTTGAAGCAACTCCCCGTCGGAACAGAGTCCTACATATCCTCCCCGAGCTGATCTTTTAACCGCTGAAACTTTTCTAAGTAAAGTCTCGTATCGCTTGTCAACACCTATTTACCTTTTGCTGTGCTGACCCTCGTACGATTGTCTACAACTTTTTGACGATCAGGATTGGATGGATTCAATTATTGAGAACTCTTTCTAATTCCGAATGATAAGGTAGTATACATTATAGAGTATGATAATGCGCTAATGAATATAAAATATATTATCTCAAGAGAAAATTTTCTTTCTATTACTCATTTTTCCAACCTTTTACAATTAAGGTAATAACTAGAGCGGTTAATGGGTCGTGTACGTGTGCATTCGTTCCGTGTACTTTCGTGTTTTCGTGTCAAAATATTAAAACCGAACCCGACCCGGATTTGTATTCGTGTACCATTTGATTGATACTAACCCAAAACTAATATATTCGTGTCTATTCGTTTGATACACGAAAGTACACGAATTATATACGAAAAATAATATCATTTGTTAGAAAATGCACCAGTCAGATATAATATATATATATATATATATATATATATATATAATATTTCTTTAAGTTATATAAAAATAAAAGATGTTATTTGTATTTGGTGTATTTAGTAAAAGATAAGATGTATAAATTATATTATAAATATTATATATTTTTAAAATTTATTAATTTATTTATTCCGTGTACTTTCGTTCCGTATCGTGTACCTATATCGAAAAACCAAACCCAATACTAATTAAATTCATGTTTTTTCGTGTTTGTGTACTTTCGTATTCATGTACCAAACTTTTACACTAATGATTTACTATTAGTTTTCTTATACAATGCAATCAGCTCACGTCCTTGATCATCATCAAGATTTTTGACTTCTATGTGAAGCATAACTATCACATTTTAAAAACTGAAACGTGGAATTTTATGTCTTCCAATTATTTGCTAGTACAGTAGTATGTTATAACAAATAAAACACTGCACTTTGTAGACTAAGAAGTCAATGTAGTACAGAGTTGTCTCTGATCTCGTGGAATTTTCCTATTCTATCAGTAGTACTAAATTTTTCTGTGATCTATCTTACAGGAGCTGTATTTAACTCGTTCTTCGTTGATACAGATTACATGCTGATGATGTGCAAGATTGAAAAGCATTTTGACTCTCAAGTTGCTTAGGTAATGCAAGATCTTCATGTTACTAAGTTCTTGTTTATTTGAATTATGTCTTTTTCAATACAGACGTGGAATATTAAATCCTTAGCTGAATTTTAATTTTCGGGTTTCAGAAATTTGACTGCAATAATTCGAAATGCTGTTTACCATGAAAATAATAATAAATTGTATCAGGAATATGTTGGCCTAGTTAAAACAAGGTTTTTGTTATTTAATGCAGGTGGCTTCATGGGAAAGTGATGAAGATTTTGAGGATGCTTTGAAGAAGACTGGTTTCTGTAAAACATTGTTGTCATGTCCATGCATACACAATGAAGATCTTTATATTAGTTTCTGAATTAAAAAGGAATATTTATTATTTGATCCATAACCTGACATAAGAAGGCCCACGGGAGCAATACTTGAAATGGCAATCCGTAAAAAAACACCAATACTGAAATCGGCTAGAACAAGGCGATATCCAAAAGGAATTACTAAATAACTTAGTAGAATTGATATGACTACTATGGATGGTCCGATACTGAATAAACGAGTATCTCCTCTCGATGGGCTAGTTTCCCTACTGTGATCTTGGGGCCTTGGGCTGTATGGCTAGAAGGGTCTGTGTACAAATGAACCTTTGTCATGCCTAGAGTTTTGCTTTTGATTTTCAAATTCATTGTTCCCAGTTCAGTGAAAAAATCGCAACTTTCTTCAAGCATTAGTAGGAGATGAACTGACAATTTCTAGAGGGAGCTCAAATATTTCATCCTCTGTGCATAGATGCTAGTTTTAAAGATTGATCAGGTTGCAAGTCCCTCGCAATTAATTGCAGGATATGATCTGCCTACTGCAGCTAGTTGCTGCAAGAGGTTGAGCTTACCCGGATCACGGAAGTGTAACACACACTGTACAGCGCCTACCATTGATTCAACACAGATTTCGATCTGGGCAATTGTAATTTCAAAACTGCTGTATCTTATTACTGGTTTCTGTTATGTAGTGTGCTCTAGAAATGTAGTTGCGCTAGCCTCTATGTTTCTTGACTTCGTCACAACTTAAGTTAAAGGCCTGTGATCGAGTAAATATTGCTAAATTGTCATCATAGTTATACACTTCTGTTTTGCAAATTCATTAAAACTAATCAGTTAAATGATTTTTCCGCAATTTTGTAAATGTATTACTCCCTCTGTTCCATTAGATTCTTTATGTTGGAAACGGTGCACTCGACACGCATTTTAAGGCTCTTAGAAAATATAGTTCCATAATTTATTTTCAATTTTTTTTTCTGAATAAAAGTTAAACTATTATATTTTTACACAGAAAAAAAAATTTCAAAAAAATGTATAGAACTATACTTTTTATAAGTCTTAAAATGTGTGTCAAGCACTCCCTCTCTCAGCGTAAAGAACCTGCTGGGACGGAGGGAGTAGTACTTTTTTTGAAAAAATAATCTGAGTACCCCTTTGCAGAAACAGGCTTAAAAAAGAATTGCTAGTAAAATTTATTTTAAAAATAGGTTGGTAGATAGAGAGAGTCTTTTAAAAGAGCCGCAATACTCTGACGTGCTGAAAAGAAAACAAATGGTAAGCACGTCACAAGTAGTGCTCTTCCACTATGCCATAATAGACTCTCTCTATATATTCATATACTGACAATTATTCTTAGTAGAAACATTACTGATTCACCAGAGAAAGATGGGAGAAATGGTGTTATTGATAATTGCATCTTCACTTTTAATGGCTTCCATGAGCACCGATCTTGTTGGAGCTTCGAAAGACGAGGTGATCAATGTGGGAGGTAAAGTTCTTTGCCAGGATTGCACCCAGGGCTGGAATGAATGGCTCAATGGTGCCAAACCTATTAAAGGTAAACAACCGGCGCCAATCTTCATGTTTCTCGTGTTAAGTAACCAGCTTTTCTAAAATCCGTCAAAATTCATGTATTGATAACATCATAGTTTATTTTTGTGATCGATCAAAAGAGCTCCAGTAATAAGTTTATTTGCCAACTAATTTTAGAATTTTACGAGCTAAGCATGTATATCATGGTTATGTGTCAATTTAGAATCTAAAATTTTTAAAGGACGGATTTAATACTTGCATTGTCCGATGATGCAGGTAGCAGAGTATCGATAACTTGTTTCCATGAAGGCCGAGTTGTGTACTATGGGAGTGACGAGACTGATGAAACAGGGGAATACGAACTTACTTTCATCAACAACAAGAAGTTCGATCCTAGAGATTGCTTTCTGAGGCTCGTCTCCTCACCGGACCCTGTTTGCAACATTTCTACCAATTCTGGTGGTGGCCGGGAGGGAGTTGCGCTTGACAAACCAACTATAGTGTACCGAGATATTACCAAATATCTGCTTGATTCATTTTACTACACAACTCCCATGTGCGAAGAACCTGATACATCTGGAACAGAAACCAAGTATTGATGATCCTGTTCTTGCTTTGTTTTCAGTTTTGCTTTAATGTATGTTCAACCTGATTCAGATGTTTGTAACATGCTCTGTCTAATTATCTCGTTCAGTGAATGGATGCATTTTTCTATGTTCTGTTTAGTAGCGAAGTTCATGCATTTTCTACCGGAAAATGCTGAATGGGCCCCCTGTATTCACGTCAATAGCACCAATTAAAATATCCTACCTCATATGCCATGTTATTTTGTCCAAAAATTTTGTATCCAATTTTGTGGACGTAGCACTACTCTTTCCTAAGTTCTAAATGGTAACGAAATTTGGGTCTCTTCGGATCTCATCAAAAAAATTCCAACAAAGACAAAGGGCTGAATGCTGAATATGCAAGTTAAAAGTGAAGTAGGGAGAAGCGCAATAATATTAACAACTGACTGGGTTGATATTAGACAATTGACTGGTAAAATAAAATAGAAGATATTAGTCTATACAAGTGCCAGGGGCATTTCGAAAATCTGAACTGCAGCTTTAACAGTTTCAATATCAATGTCTGCCAATGATCCTGTCTTCGATGAAATAATCTTGCATTTTTTTACTTCTGCATCTGGAACAAAGAGCTTCCCCTTCTCTTCGGAGCTGAACAATGCAATGCTGTTGAGAAGACAACACAGAAACATGTATGAGCGCAAAGATATTTACAACTGCATCAAAATATGCACAGTGGTAGGTTCTTAAGAGATTTCTATTTCTAATTGATCAAACTTGCCATGGTTTTTCCCGTGTAATAGCAAGTTGGACGGCAGCTGTGTTTGTAGCAATAACTCCGACTGAATCGTTGATGAGAGCAGCCAACTGCTCCAAGAAAAGGCACAGCACAAAGTTATTGTCACAAGAAGTCGAAAAAGTGTCACCATAAACTAAGTCTAGTATACTTCAAAAGAATTGTTCAGTTGATGCGAGTTCTAGCCTATCTGGAAAATGCTCTTTATTCAACCATTTTTCTCAGACCTCCGCTTTAACCAGAAAGGAGAGAACTCTGTATTTAGGAAAATTCGAAAGTACATAGGACTCATGGTTATCATAATGCCAAATCGCGAAGGAACATTTTAGGACAACATGTTGACAACTATAGTTCATAATTTTACACATACATTTATGCGTTTAAGCTAGGGCTAATTTTCAAGCGGATGAACTGTAGAATGATGTCTTTGTATGATGGATTGAAACAAATAGAGGTAAATATACCTGTCCTGGAGTACTGATAAATACTATACTAGCTTCTTCTCCAATAATTTCTTCAACGTCTTCCCGTACTTTCTCATGAGGAATTACAAAAACTGGCTTCACTCCGCTATTAAAAAATCACATACCAAAGATTCATTAATATCAAAGATTCATTTGCTGCTGACTATATACAGATCGAAGTTTAAAACTCCAAATATGAACCATGTGTATTCTCATAGTTTAAAAACAAACTTATTTCTAATATTACCGTATGGCGCTGGCTATTTCTGCCCAGGTTTGGATGGGAAGCAAACTATCAGTATCACCACTGGACTGCATTGAAGCTTTAGAATCTGACTGTATCCCATGAATCACAATATAGTTTCCTTTCTCTGCACCAGCTTTTGTATATTTCTCCATCACGTACTCTTTCAGCTTCCTAGAGATCGATACTTTTAGTGGAGGCAGAGGTTCTCTTGGTACACCACGAGCAGGTCTTCCCAACCAATCGGTCATTTGATGGTACCTGGATTAAGCAATCCAATGTCCAACTAAGCAAATAGTTCCTTTCTAATGAGTATATAACCACGTTTTTTTAAATTATTGTTTCAGTTGGAAAACTTGTTTAACCTAACCAGATATTGGACAACAAATCAATCTTTTTTATGAACTCTCTCCCTACGACTTACATATGGTATCCACCATCTGAGAGGTTCAGTCTATCAGGCGTAAACGTTTGAGATAAGAGCAAACCAGCTCCTGCAGAATTCACATTGGGATACACGTAGCTAACTCTGTCCCTTGCAGTGGACATAAACAAGAATGCTGCGTGTCCGAGTCCTGCTAGTTTGGTTGATAAGATCATATCATAGTATCTATTCTGTGAATGAGCACAAGACAATGCAGGGTCACATTATTAATGTTAAAATTGCTTTGGTTGTTCTTCTATCCTGAAAATGTAAATCTCTTAACTTAAAGAAAGCTAAGACTAAAAATCTTTCAAAATCAATATAACCAAAGAAGCAAATACGAAATGACCAACCTTGAGAATTCCAATCATATCAGTATACTCTGCGGGATCAGGAAAGTCTACATCTGGATCGTAAGCATCAGCCCACCTGACATTTTTATTTAACTCATAAGTTTGTTTCCCTCTGGGTGATGCTATTATGTCCACTTGAACACCTGGGTATCGCGCCTTGATTAACTGAATTGTTGGAAAAAACAACAAATTTTCATAAACCCCTCCAGAAATCACACAACAACATCTTCTAACATCACCTCTGATTTTCAAACCTAGTGAAGCAATTTCCACACTGTATCCCATTGGAAATTTCAAGAAGCCATATGGGTTATCAGGATTATCAGGTGGTCTCGGATCCTCGTCTTGCTTACCATCCGAGAAAATTGATCCATATTCCATTTCAGGATCATCTCCAAAATCAAAAGGGTCAAGCCACTCATTCCTATTTTTAGCATATTGCCGAAAACAAGGCCTGTGTGCATGATAAAGTTGGCCAGACAGTGTGACAGTACTAAAGAAAGATGCATTGGTGAGATGAGTAGCAGAAGCAGAAATTGTAGGTGAACATGAGAATTTAGGTACAACTGATTTTGGTAGTAGACATGCTGATGTAGCAGACGCCATTATGCTCTGTAAATTTTAGTTTGTTTTCTGGTCATTGTATGATATATTAGTTGTCTTAATACAAGATAGATAGATAGGCGTAGCAATTTGAATGTGTGGAAGATGGCTGGATAAGTAGTGGTCCCCTTTCTCAGTACATGTAACATAGGGCTAGGGGAGTGAATGAGTGATCCTCAGAGAACTTCTATTTTTTAAAAAACAAAAAACAAGAGGATCTTTCATAAATTAGAATCATTCAAGATTACAGCTTGAACCTCAGAAGTGTAGCTTCTTCTCCAAATAGTAGTCTAAAAACTTTTTTGATTAATTGAGAGTTTCCACGGTTTCTTGATTTTTTAATCAAGAAAGCGAGGAAACACTATAAATCTTTGATTAAAAGACCATCCAACAGTCTCTCTTATCCATGCATTGCAGTACATGGTATGTAGCACTAAGAGGATAACATTCTAAAAATGTATTGCTCTGAAAGGGTAATATATTAGAACAAACCTTTCCGCGAATGTAATCTATATTTTCCATAAGTATGGCTTGAACTTTCCATGATCCTAGCTAGCTTTTATTACACATTGTTTCTAGTATAAATACATATTGATGTTGTAACATTGTGCAAGTAGAAATATTAGTGGGAGAGGGAGGAGAGGGAGAGGGAGAGAGGGGGAGAGAGAGAGAGAGAGATGAGAGAAATGGTGTTACTGATCGTTGCATGTTCCCTGTTAATGGCTTCCGTGAACCTGAATGTTGCTGGAGATTCAAATGATGGGGTGATCAATGTGGGAGGTAAAGTTCTTTGCAAGGACTGCACCCAGGGACGAGGGCTCGATAATTCCAGACCTATCCAAGGTAAATAACCATCACCAAGATACTAAAATTTTAGTTGTTTATATAATCTCTCTCATTCGTGATCATTGGATCAAAAGAATTCTAAAACTAAGCAAATTTACCGACTATTCTAGAAGTTACAAGTTTAATATCGGATCAAGGTCATGTCACTTATTTGCTAAGCCAATATCCTTCTTGTGCATAAATATCTCATTATCTCCCCCCTCTCTTTCTTGATTATATTTACTTGCATTGTCTGATTATACAGGTAGCAAAGTATCGCTTACCTGTTTTGGTAGAAGCCAAGCTGTATACTACGGGAGCGACGAGACTGCTGAAACAGGCAAATACCAGCTTACTGTCAGCAGTTACATCGATGGCAAGAAGCTCAACCCCAGAAATTGTTTTGTCAGGCTTGTTAACTCCCCGGACCCTGTCTGCAACATTGCCACCAATGTTAATGGTGGATCGACGGGAGCCAGGCTAGACGTACCAACTACAGCAAACCCGAACATCACCAAATACCGGCTCCATTCATTTTTCTACACCACTCCTGCGTGCAATGAACTCGATAGAACTGAAACCAGAACTAAATATTGATAGTCATATTCTTGCTCTGGTTTCAGTTTTGCTTAAATTCATTCAACTCTTGTCACATGCTCAGTCTAATAAACTCATACAACAAGTTAAGGTACTCATTTCTATGTTCTGGACTAGGTTTGTCCATGGATCAGTAAGAGATCTGATCCGAGCCTTATTAAACAGATAAAAAATATATCATTAGAATTCCGATAAAAAAGGAAACATATATGGATTTAGCATGTCTTGATCCAATTTGATTACACATAATTATATTTCCATTTTTTTAATAGAACCGAAATAGTACTTTGATGAGTTCTATTGTTTATCCCTATTCAAGTGAGAATCGAAAATTTGAATACATAAAATACACTCAACTTCCTAATTCATAATCTACTATTGAACTCCAAAATATTGAAGATATGTAATTAAGGGGTTATTTGGTTGATGATTAATGAGTCCGGTTAACGGGAATCGAAATCTCAATTCCGCGTATTAATGTTTGGATCAGTAATTTTGATATATGGATGGGAACCTCATTCTCTCGTTCCCAACCTTTCCCACACCTTGGGATTTAATATCATTCTTATTCTCATTTATCCTCATTCCCGACCCTTCAATAAGGCCCCTCTAAGTTTTTACCTCCCTTTTAGCAATCATATCACCATATATTAAATTAATTGTTAAAAAAAATAAAAACTAAAAATATTCTAGGGTCAAGTCCCTCTGATTCTTACAAAAATCAAGTAATTGATTCCAGTGGAGATGAAGGGCTGAGCTCTGAATATGCAAGTTTTAAATTAAACAAGGCAGACATCAAAATAATATTTACAACTTTATATTCAGATGCAAGTAAGAAACTACCGAAATTAAATTTGCAGTCAATATGCACTTGCAGCTTGCAGATTCAAATAAGCAATGACCAACTTCCGTACACGGTAAAGAAGCTTAAGCTTAAGCATGGACTTCCAGAACTGTTTTCTAGTAATTACAAGTTACAAACAGACTTTAATTTGCGGAGTTCAGCCAAACAGAATTCAAAGGTCTCTACAAGGTGGCATCTGTAACAGTTTATACAAAGGAATTAAAATAACCAAGGTGAACGAAGACGGAAGATGGGTGGTAAAAGAAAACATTCATATAAACATCAACATCCATCAAAAGGTATTATTACATATACCCTCCTCAACCCATCAAAGATGTTTTAGCTGCCAGATGGGTGAGAGCGCATTTGTGATACGTGCTCCGCAGCTTTTTGTACTTCTGTACGAAGACTGGGAGATCACATTCATTTTCAAGCAGCAGTTTGTGGACGGCTTCAGATTCTTCATCTGTCTTGATCATTGTCTCTGCAAAATATAGATACAAGTTGTAATACAATTGAAGAAAATTATAAACTGCCCAAATATGATTCATTTTATTTTCCAATATTTGCTACCATGATTTTAACTCTTCATAAATTCAAAAAAAATAAAAAATCTTGATTTACCTTGAATGTGCTGGAGCATTGATGGTGGGGAGTATGACATCATGATCTCAGATTTTTGCCTCTCAAGCTCATTTAACTTTTCTCGGGCAGTAGCCAATTCAGTAGTCCAAATTATTCTGCACTGTTAGCACAAAGGAAAACATTACACCTTGGTATACAATTAACAATTTCACGTCGAATGATATAATGATGAAGCCTCAAGTATATTAGTAAGTGACATTTTTAGATTCACCTGATTTCTCAACTCCATTATATAAGATTCTTTTTCCAAGTTCTCCCCTGCATTAAGAATTATTTGGATTAATACTTTTGGATAACAGTGACCTGAGATACACAATGATATCTTTTTCTTAAAACTCATATCAGTAAAACAAAGAGCTGGGAGGCACATTGAAGAAGAAGACATATGCTATGAGTCCATGACACTTTAACTAAACAAGCCCATATATATTTCTTAAAAGAGGTACATTCAATAAATGTAAGGTAACACTTGATAAACAGAAAGCAACAAACTCACTTGCAAGCTGCAGAGTTTCATTCTTAAGTTCATCCCAGACCTGTTATTGAAGTGATAATAAATAATTAACTGCAAAAAGTCTAAAAATATAAGACAAATAACAAGGCTGATAAAGAATAATATAAATATTATTTCCATGAGATATAATCAATAAAGAGCACATAATCATAAACAAAAACTCTCAGAGATAGAATGGTAAAGAAGTAGTATTTGTAGCTCACACTGTTCTGAGTTTTGACCATGTCAAGTGAATGCAACAACTGCTGATAGGCATCCTTGTCCGACAAAAGTTTCCTCAATTCATCAACACTGAAAGAAGTACATAATTAAACAGACTAATCAGAAACAAACTTGTGAGTAACCCTTTAATAACTTCTGTGCACAAGTCATTAGCAGAATTCTATGTTCCTGACATTTACAACCAATATACTACAACAAATATGGCTGGATCAGAAATTCAGGATGCATGTCAACATACAAAGAAATTAACCTTAAACAGGACAATCACCCTAAGAACACACAAAGTAATAAGCAATAATCGAATGCAATCAGCACCAGAAGCGAAGCCCTGATCTAGGGTTTGGGCCTTGGGGGGGATATTATTTTTACAACTCATATACCTACAATGAAATAAATGTTATTTAAACGTTTGCTCATCAAAAAAATTGTAAAGCATAGAGATCTATAACTATACCTCTAGTTTCTCAATTTCAATTTACAATTTTCGTCAAGACAATCAATTCTATATAAAAAAGGGGTCATAAACTGTACATGTATAAATTTGGAGGGACAAAATATGCAAATATTAATAATTCTAGTGTTGTTAAACAAGAATTTTAGTTCTTCAGCTAATTTTATGGTTGTTACTCCCACCTCCCGCAACCCTAGCTTTGTCGCCGGTCAACATAAAGGGAGTTGGTTTTCACCGGTAACAAACATCTACATATAACTAAAACAAAGTACAACCTTGACATGTGGCGCTCTCAGGCATGCTCTCATTTTAAGTAATATTTTCCCTCCAAAGAGTTATTGATGGGGGTGCCATCTCATCTTCCACTAAATTATTAAAATAATACTCCATCCTTCTTTCCACTTATTCTCACTTTTCCCATTTCTCAATTTCTTATGTATCACCAATATTGTTTATTAAAATAATTATCAACCTATTTTATATTTTTACAGTTAATAAATATTAATTATTATTTGTAGAGATTTATTTCATACTATTTAATTTTTTATATATAAGAATTGAATTGTGGTTACAAATTTTATTTAACCTATTTGAACAAAATATTAAATATATCAAGAAAAATATTTAAATTAATTATATCGAATTAAAATAATACTCCCTCCGTCCCACTAGGTTCTTTACGCTGGGGGATGGAGGGCTTGGCACGCATTTTAAGGCTTATAAAAAGTATAGTTCTATAAATTTTTTTGGAAATTTTTTTTTTCTGTATAAAAATATAATAGTTTAACTTTTATTCAGAAAAAGAAAATTTTAAAAA
>PHNY01078153.1:3719-14294 GCA_003724115.2 Anethum foeniculum
GTGACCTGTCTCTAACTGGGCTATATCCTAACATCTACAAGTATAACAAGGAAAGTCATAAAGAAAACTCTATAGGATATACTACTTAGATAATAATTTCTAATTCGGGGTCATTAGCTTATAAATACCCCTAAAATCTATATAGGTATGCTAGTATACCTATACTTAATTATATTCTACTTTCTCACTTAAAGTCATAGTCCTAGGGTTTCGCGTTTCCTAGGAGACGGCTCTGATACCAACTCTGTGACGCCCCCAAATCCACCATTTCGTGAATTTGAGTCATAACGGTACCATGCTTCGCACGCCTGTATTAAACATTACAAACCATATTAAAATAACTTCACTGTGGACGCCACTCCACAGTCCGTAGGATCGAGTCTTCATTACACATCTGATAAGTACATACATAATTAAGTTCTTGATACAAGTCTGGTAGTCAGCTACTGGTTACATAACCTTCTTGGTACATTACTACTGAAAAGTACTATATATATATATATAAGCTAAGCATATCCGCTTCAGACTTTCTTCTTCCCTTTACGTTGCCTTGCCGCCTGACTGGTGCCTTCCATTTCTTTCTTCACTGTTTGGGAATAGGAATAGCAAGAGTGAGCAACTGAGTGCTCAGCAAGTATATACAGTGATAGAACACAAGATTATATCGAAGGGTGCCAAGAACAAATAAATTAAACCAACAATAATAAATCGAAATCAACAACAAAGATAAGCAACCATACTTATCTGGCACTTCAAGAAAAATAGATATCAAGAGAAAACTGGTCTTAATCCAACCGATACACTAATGATGCGATCAACTATCACTGTGTACCGTCCTCCTGCGAATCTTATGCTTACCCTATCACGGCTCGCTATAAGATCGCCCAAACTTATTTTGCTAGCATTAAAGAAGGGTTAACGTCTTAACCCGCGGCCACACACGAGCCGAATAACATGTCCAAAATTTTGGACAGTCATTTACCGTGAGGTATTACTCACGTTGACCAGTATAGATGAACCTTCCTCCGATCAATTTAATAGTTGAAGAACAAGTGCTCGAGAAAACAATACCAAACTTCAAAATTTTCTGGATCGAACAATGATCCATTGTTTATGAATAAAAGTGGTGTATCGATATGAAAGATATGTCGACACATATGGACAAAAGAAATATGACGATTAGAAAGTTAATAAAGACTCGTAAGCCAAATAAGATTGATTAGAAAGGAAACAAATCAATGAATTGTAATGAAAGGAGTCGATCAATAATAAATAATCGATAAGAACAATAAATCGATTTAGATTGAAAGAATATTTGGTTGAATATAGAAATTTATATTCAACATAGATGAACAAACTTAACTGTCCTGAACGAAAGGAACAGTCAAGTAATTAAAGTATGATAATCAATATTGAGATAAAAGAAATGAAGATCAATAAATTAAATTGCAGATGCGAATAATTAATCAAGTTGATAAAGGAATAATAAATAAAGGACATGTCAAAATATTCTTAACAATAAAACACAACTAATAGTTGAGAAGGGAGTAGAGAAAAACTTGCCTCGTTTTCGATAATTAATGCACTGACTTTCACAGTTCGCTTTTACTAAAATTTTCCCTCCCTACGACGATATTTTTCTAAAATAATCATGCACATAATCAAATTTAGAGTGAGGAAATAAATAATTAAATAATTCCCTATTCCGAGTTTTCCAATTAAATAAAACTAACTTCCTTTTTATAATAAAAACGTGATTAATATTTAATTTTCCACAGTAGTCATTATTCAAGCTCTGCTAATAATTAGGTAACTAATTTCTCAAATAATTAATTGTCAAATATTGAACCACCAAATAATTAATTCTAACTAATTATCAAATTATTAATCTAACTTAAACATATGTTTTATTAATCAAATAAGTTCATCAAAATTTACTCCACTTTATCTCATAAATTCTTTTTAAGTTACCAAAATAATTCAACTTACTTTCCTATTTCCACCAAATACTCTACCAATTTAATTACCAATTCTATATTTGGTCAATATGTCTATAATTGGTAGTTTATTTATTTCATTCAATTACAAGTCTCTATTTTCAATTGTTAACTTAATTACATTCCATAATTACCTATTAAATACCAACCATGTACAACTAATACATTTAATTATTAAATCTAAATACATCTTAAATACACCTGATTGTACAATTTATATACTCATAAAATATTTAAATAACTCAATACAACTTTTATACATAACCTATATTGTACAATACTAAACTTTTATACACTCCAATTACAAAACAAAAATAAAATTAAATACATCCTAAATACACTTCATATACTACCTAAAATAAAATTAAAATACACTTCATCTTCAACCTTTCTTTCCCACCATCCCACTGCAGCAGCAACCGCGCCGCCGCCGGCCGCCGCCAACCGGCGATGGTCCGGTCAAAATTCCGATACCCCGGAATCCAATTTTTATTCCCGATTTGCACTTCCCTTGCCCCGATCTACACCTTCACCGTTTCTGATTTTCTAAAAACCCATTGGAACAAATTTTCCGGCCACTTCTCTCTATCTCTGTCTCTCTCTCTCTCTCTCGTCTTCTCCTTCTCGTTCTCGTCTATCTCTCCCGCTGTTTACACAGCCGGAGCGCCGCCACCACCGTCGCGGTGGTGGCTTCTTCTCCATCAACCCACAAAATGCACACACACCCACACGGTTTATACGAACACATACACACACACAAAACGCAACCATAAATCAAACCCCTTCTATCTCCTCCATCTCTCCCTTCGTTTTTTTTTTCTTTTTCTCCCCACCGCCTGGAACTGCCACCACCACCGCCGGCCATAGCTGCCTCGGTGGTTCCTCACCCTCCGATTACCAACAACACAAGTTCAAGCATAATAAAACTCCTTACTTCTAATACAACAACAATACAACACCAATTACATTAATCTACTGCCCAAAATACAAACAATTTTAGAAGAAAATCCTAGATTTTTCAATCTAAGAAATTATATTTAAAGAAAAATATCCACCCTCTCTAGAACCTCCTTAAAGAATATCTCAGTATTTTAAATATTTTAATGTCCCCATTTAAAATATCTTTATTTTATTTATTATATTTAAAATATACTCTTTTTAAAAATAATACTTAAATTTTATTAACTTTGACTTTATGGGAGAAGAAAATATCATAAAAAAATATTATTTCTTCTAACACTAAAATTTGTATTTATCAAAGAATTCGAATAATTAATTAGAGTGCTCCATAAATAAATAAATGACTAAACAAATAAAACATATAGGTAGATGTAAATTTTCTTTAGAGGAAAATTTTGATTCACTCTTTATATGACCCTATTATTTCTACCTCACATTATTTAAAGAATAATATTTAATATTTTATTATTCTTCAAAATAACTAACCAAAATAATATTCTAAATAATATTACTAATTTACAAAGCTTACTGCACATTCATAAATAATTAACTAATTCAGTTAAAATATATCCTAATATAAAATTCAATAATTATTTATATTTTTTATTTTTTTATTGTCCATTTCTCTTATTAAAATAAATAATATACACAAAAGCGGCTCCATCACAAATTAACTAATATTCCAAACATATTTTAAATCTATTTTAGTCAACCTCAAAAATAATTAAAATATTGGAATTAATTATTTACCTAGAATTTTCGGGCGTTACGTATTAATACTTGTATAATTATTTTAAAATACATTAAATAAGTTTACTAATAAACTAATATAATTAAAAAATTGTTTAAATGCTTTATATATATAAAAGTAATGTTTGCAACTATTTTTTCATGTTTAAATTATTACGATAATATCATTCAATATATTTCTATTAATTTTATATTTTATTTTCTCTTGAATTTAATAAAAATTGTTTTATTTTTTATTAATAATTCCTTCACAAACTTTTTTGTTAAAAGACAACTATTAAAATAATATTATTGAAAATACAAAAGAATAATGAAAATTATTTTCAAATATAGCTAACCATTATAGCTAATACCATTGTAGCAAAATTATAGCTAGTGCCGTTGAAGATGTTCTTATCTCTTTTTTTAATTATTTTAATTTTATTGATTTCTTATTTAATAAGAATAATACGGCTAATAAACAACCTATTTGTTATCTCTCTCTTTTACTCTCTCTCTCTAATAAGGGTCTGATTCAAATGGGAATCAAGGCTTAAATGAGAAACGAAGAACCGCTCACCATTGGATTAGTTTTAAGTTAATAGCTTAAATTTTATTGTACAATCAATAAAAAATACATACAAATCAAATACAAGGATAATAGAGTAATTCAAAATATTTGAATTAATTTAGAATCAGTCAAATATTATTGAGTTATGATTTCCCTACATATAATATCTTTATGTATCTTCTACATATTTGTATATATTTCGTTATACATAATATTAAATCTACTTGAAGTTAAGGATGCAAACTTTGTTCTAAAACTGAAATTGAAAGTTCGTAACAAAAATAGAAAATTCATGTGCAAAATATATAGAACAAATACGTATGTTAATTTGATAAACGTATTCATTTATGTTAAATTAGATAAGTTCTGCACATGAACTTCGAACGTTCTACATTTGAACTTGTTTATTTCTTATATATGATGTTAGAAATCTAGAAAGTTCATGTATAGAATATAGGGTTGAGCAAATACGTAAGTTTATATGCAAAACGTGCCTATTTCTATTAAATTAAATGTGTTCTACATATTAACTTTAAAAGTTTTGAACTTATCTATGTCTTCAATCTGAATTTGGAAATCGCTAATACCAAATCTAGATTATTGATTTCATTACGTGATTTCGGAAGATATGAAATTGTGTAATGTTTAAATTTTTAAAAAATATGTTTGATATGGATTCATTACACAACTTTCTCATTTTTTTCCTTTTTAATTTTACAAATTTACCTAATAGTGTAAATATAATAGGGTGAATGCCCTTTATGCCATTATCTAAAAGCGCGCAGACCAAAATACCTACAGGCGGATGCATCGTCCAGTATACCCGCCAAACACGCATTATCCGAATGCATGGTTAGGACTACGCATATCTTACACGCGTCCCCAAGAAAATTAAATATTTGTATTACTTTACCTATACTGAATACGTAGGGTAGTATTGCTTGGCCAATAATTGCGCATGACGGGCATGCGTAGAGCTGGTATATATATATCCACATACTGTTTGAAACTAGGGTGTTGACCCCAAATGTCACTATATAGAATAATGCCCTAAAGTGTCACCTTCTTGAATATTAAAAACCGTTAATAATTAGAGTTTGGTTCCTACTCTAGTTTTAATTAGGGCTTAAACTCTAGGGTTTAGGGCCTAAAAGCTTAAAACTGTAAATTCTAAAACCAAAATCGTTGTGTAATTTATTTATTTTTTTCTAAAAGTTTCTAAAACCCAAATAAGAAATTGTTGAAGCCTAAAATATTAGACAGTGTTGAATTAGGCCCCATGATTGAATTTTAAAAAATTGATTCAAAATTTTAATATTTTTAAAAACTAAGAAAAAAAGTATGAAAATATAAAATATTAATAAAAATTAATAAAAACGTATTTTTAAGTTGTGTTTTATTGTTAAAAACATAACATCAAGTATTATTTACAGGTCAACGGGTCTCAAAACGAGACTTCAAGTTATATACTTAATTATAAAAGAGAATGTTCAAAACGCCACACGAAGTGGCGTTTTTCTTGTATACAAAACGTTACTTTATCCTGTGTTTTAGAGTGACATTTGGGACCATATTTTCAATTTGCAGTTAGGGCATTTATCTTCTAAATAGTAACATTTGGGGCCTTTATTTTTGAAACTACAAAGGCATAAACAAGCATTTATATGGGTGAGTCTTCTCCTTTACACATGTTTTGCAGTCTGGTTACATGTCTGTTATCAAACAAGTAAGACGCTGAATATGAAAGCTACATGAAAATTGGATATATGCATGCCGCTTGCATAACCCAGTGGGTATTTAGGGCCACCTCTTCCGCCAACGGGTATTTTGGTAATGCACGTCAAGTTTTTAGTAGGGGTGTGCACGGGTCGGTTCGACTCAGTTTTTACCGAAAACTGTTACCAAACCGTACAATGTCGGTTCGGTTAGGTTTTTACCTATTAATCGTAACCGAACCGCCTGGAACAGTTTTTTCCGGTCCGGTTAACCGTTATCGGTTTCGATTTTTTTCAGATTTTTACCTAATTATAATATATTCTACAAATTTAGTAATAATAAGTTTAAAAATATTAGAACAAAAAAATTAATTTAAAATGTAAAATGGCATAGTTTTATTATCATAAAATTATAAGCAAATTTATATTTAAATTTAAAATTAAAAGCTCTAAATGGTAGTCGCAATTAGTGTATGGAAAATAAAAAAGAGATATTAGGGTATAGACCGGAGGGTACGACATGAGGCAAAAATAACAACACCAATAACAAAAAAAATGGATACATGGTAACATGTTCGGCATAATTGTTTCAGTTTATTATCGTAACTAGAACAATAAGGCACACTTCGCGGTGGCACTTTGAGTAATACTTTTAAAAATTATTAAATATTTATTATTATTATTATTATTATTATTATTATTATTATTATTATTATTATTATTAAATATGATAGTTCAACATCTTATTGATTATATTTGATATAAAATAATAAAGGTTAATTACTTAAATTTAAATATAATGTGCTTTACAATTAAATAGCCTGAATAACATAACAAACCTCTAAAATTAACCGATCCATAACATCCTTAATTCTACCCAGACAAAAGGCTGCATTCGTATCACAAAATCAATCAAGCATTCAGAAGTCATAAAATCAATCAAATAATAACACATTTGGTTAAAGCATTACCAAGAATCAAACCAAGACGTAATTCCAGGTGATGTGTTTGGAACTGTGTCCAACATAATTTTGAAAAAGAAGAGTGAGTTCCTTTATATAGGTGTTGGGAGACTTGGTGGGCAAGTATCTATGCCTAATTGGGCTTTCAAATACCTAAAAGATAGAATTATATGACTTGGCGTCTAATAATATAAAAAATTTAATCTGATTCCGACTTATCTTATCCGCTATGATTTTATAAAAGATAAGGGTCCGCTTCCTTGTAAAATTTTATTACTTGAATTTGGCGTCTACTAATCTGAAAGATAGAATCTGATTCTGAATTATCTTATCAGTTATAATTTAGGTAATTGTAGTTTATCTAAGAGATAGAATTTGATTATGACTTATCTTATCCGCTATAATTATATAAAAGATATGGATTTGCTTCCTTGTAGAATTTTATGACTTGACGTCTATTAATCTAAGAGATAGAATCTGATTATGACTTATCTTATCCTCTATAATTTTATAAAATTTTATGAAAGATAGGGATTTGCTTTCTTGTACAATTATATGACTTGACATCTACTAATCTAAGAGATAGAATCTGATTCTGACTTATCTTATCAGTTATAATTTAGGCAATTGTTGTTTTTGATATTTTTTCATTCAAAAAATTGAGAAAATTCGAAAAATAGTGGGACGATCTGAGAGACGCCACATAAACGCCCCCGTCTTCTCATTTATATAAGTACTAGAAAATAAGCCGCGCTTCGCGGCCGCATAATAATAATATATTTTTTTTAAATTATTATATATTATTTTATAATTAAATATGATAACACAATAATTTTTTGAGTTTTGACTATATTTTATATAAAATAAAAAACATTATTTACTTAAATTTAAATACCAAATAATATTTATTACATTGAACATATAAATTGTATAAAACAAAATATTATTTCAAAATTATGGAAACTATAAAATCAAGATACGACTACATTACAGTTATTATAATTCAAAACTTATTAATTTGTCACAATTCCAAGATCTATTTTTTTCCACTCGTCACTAATAACATCAATGCCACCGATATAGGTCAAACAACCAATAACATCTAAAAAAAGATTGATTAAATCATATTATACAAATAATATAATGATATATTGATTAAAAATTAGGAAATTAGTGATAGTATTTGATCAAAATACCTGAGAGCTGATGTGGCGGAAAATGAGTTTTTGAATTAATAATCGCAAGCGCACGATCTCGTTTTAGTATTTATGATTCGTTCGGCAGAGACTAATTAATTTTTGCTATTATCCTTAATTACCAATTAATCGAAACTAATTAAAATTTAAATTTTAAAGGTGATTTACCTAAAATTTATTTATCTAATTAAAAAGTGATTACCAAAATTTAAAATATAATTCTAAACTAACTAATTACCACAAATAAAATTTATTCTAATTAAATAACTAAGCTAATTTATTTATTTACACAATTTTTAAGAAAATTTGGGCATGACCCGTTCGTTTTTACTGACTAGCCAAAAACGCAAACAACCAACCACAACCCAATTATTTATCCCTAATTTAGGGAATCAATCTAACAGACGAGTATGTGTTACAAATTTTTTAATTCGACTCCAGGACTTGGTTAATTACACCAAACCAACACAAACAGATTCACTGAACTCAGGCTTGCTGACTCGGTAATTCAATTGCAATGACTCGGGACAAGAACTCAATAGCCTGACTCGGCTGCAGACTCAACTCGATAAAGAAAGGAAAGAACAGGTGAGGCCTGAGCGAAGTCTGCTGGGTTTGGGGGATTGGTTCTGCAGGCGTGTGACGACAGGTGGATGGTAAAACAAGGAGAACAGTAGGGTGGCTTGCGGTGGTGAATTGAAGGAGAAGGCGGGGGGAAGAAACGCAGGTGAAGAATTGGTCTGGTTTCGCAGGCTGCAATCGATGGTGATAGGAATAGAGGCGTGGTGGCAGTAGTAGAACAGGGGAGAAAAAGTGCAGGTCTGTTGAAAGAAGATGGGTGAGCAGTTGATTAACGGAGGAAAAAACAAGGGGAAGAAAACTGGTGTAGTCGAAATAAAGAGATGGAGAAATGGGTTTTTCTTACAAAATTAAACAGGGCAACAATCAAACGCAAAAAGAACTAAAGCTGCAGAGGAGTAAAAGCAAGGAGATTGTAAAAACTGAAAATTCAATAGAAACTTAAAATAATTAAAACTTTTGCAGAAAATTACAGAAAAATTAAATACTGAAAATTAAAGACTAAGCACAAGATTTAATTTAAAATTTTAATTTAACACTCAACCAAACCACAACGCAAATTAACTTCGCGCCGGAATTTGGCCGGAAAATGGCAAGAACACAACGGAAAATTCAAACGCAACCAAAATCAAGAATACCAACTAGATCTAAAAATTTAAATGCAACTCACACACTACAAACTTGCAAAATTTACCAACATCAAAATAAAACTAACATACCCATTAACTCATCAAGAACACATAAATCAAAATAACAACTAAATTAAACACAAACACTAGATCTTGATAATTAAAGAGCAACACACACCCACTTGCACAAAATTAAAATCTACACTAACTCACACACCCAACATCAAAATAAACTAAATACACACACACACACCCATTACTCTAACATATCAAATCAAACATAAAGCTTAGATCTATGCTACTAAAAAATAAAAACATCAAAATCAACAATGAACATGGCATAAAAATTGAAACTTTAACTATTTAAACATGAGAAACAACCAAAAACTAAGCAACGATTTATACTAAGGCAACAAAGTAAAATCAAGGCATCCTTTCACCAACAAGGGGTAGTATTAAAACTATGGATCCACCTTTTGGGTTTACGAAAGTTCATTTGTCAAGCAATAGAAATAGATCTAAAACAACAAAGTAAAGAGCAAGAAAAATGTAGAAGAAAAAGCTTGAATTTGTATTAAAATGAAAAGAGTAATTTACAAGAGAAATAAAATCTAACCTAAAACTATTTTAAAAACTAGAGATGATTATAAAGGTGAAAAGAGGGGGTATTTATAGGGGGAATTTAGGGTTTTGGGGTGGCTTGGCTAAATCCTAGCCATACATTTGTTGTGGTGTTGTTTTAATCTTGGCCTTCCATTTCAACCAAGCACTTTCCATGAAGCTTCCTTTTTCCCTTTTCTTTNTCTTTTATCTCTTTTAGCTCTTCCCCTTTTTGTCCTTCCTTCCTTTTCTTTATTTCTTCAATATGTACAAAATTCCTACAAAAGCAAATAATTAATTTATTAAACACGAGAATAGCAAATAATAAGTATGAAAAAATGTAATAATTATGTGAATATCAAGAGCGTTTCTGTCGTTAATACGTGCGTCAATCATGTCGTTAGATATGAATTAAAATCCATGCAGAGATATGTCGATAATTCCTTCTTCAAATTTCTTGAGGGCAGTTATGCGTAAAAAGAGCAGTTTAGATCCATGTGATAAGGGTTTATATTTACCTGTACTTGCAACAACTTTTAAATTCTGGATGCTATAAAGACAGCCTTCCTCTAATTGATGTTGAAATCGAGAAATCAAATAGCTCGGTATTGTTGCATGAATTAAATTTTCCTGCACA
>PHNY01078165.1:15059-32634 GCA_003724115.2 Anethum foeniculum
ATGCGTTGCACGGGCTAAAAAGCTAGTTTAATTGTATACTGAAAAATTAGGACCGCCAAAAGAAAATTTGTCCAAGTACAAGAATAATGGTTCGTATTGAAATTTTACAAGCAACTACATTATCAAAATTCGATATTCTCCATCTAATCGGAAATGCACAGCCGTATAATTAATATGCCATGCACCAAAATGGATTCGTCTATATGTGTTGAGTATAGATAATCGTTTTACTCCATCCGTCCCGTTTTTCTTGTCCATCAATCAAAATTCATATTTTATTCAATCAAGCCAAAAATAGTTAATAGTTACCATAATATAGATCTTAGATTATCATATTCACCTTATTTTTTCCTTTTATTTACATATTATTTACCATAATTATTAAAGTGGACAATTTTTTTGAGACAAGTAATAATAGAAACAGTGGACAAGAAAATCGGGACGGAGGGAGTATTTTTTCTGTCCCGTGATAATCATGCATAGTGATTGTACATATTCTGACGAAGTTGACATTCCCATATACATTAAGTTAGCCTTTATTAATCTAAAAGTCCATGTAATATATATTCCATGGTCGCAATAATAAAGGAGAAAATCAAGATCATCGTGGTGCGAAAAAAATTCACTCACACGTCAACAATCAAACAAAAAATATCGATGAGTTATTATTTTATTTTATGATGGGTTCTGATTTCTGATAATCAAGGACGGTAACTATTCGTCTGTTAGAAAATTTTTGTGAATAAATTAATATTGATGTGAATAAAATTGGTTATGTTACTCTATCCACATCCACGAGCTTTAGAGCTTATTATATTTGATTATGCATGACAATTTGTTCATTTCATTTTCTTTCGTCTTGTTTAGTTTCATGCGTGCTTCGTGTATATAATGCGAAATTCAAACCTGAAGCGTTATGGATTCGTTTTATTTCTTGTTTGTGTACCTTGATTTCGTATACGTTTCTTATCGTGTTTCGTGTAATTTTTGAATAAAAACACAAATAAAAGTAAATAAATAAAAATAATTTGAATATTAAATTTTTAATAGCAGAGTCTTAAATTAATATGTAAAAAAAATTAAGTGTGGTCAAGTCTTATGAAACTTAAATTCAAAACTATTTTATATTTATCTTATGTAAAAATTATAAAACATTATTTTACGATATGTATTCATATAATTTTAATAAATTCATTTAAATATTTATTTATTTCATGTATTTTCATTTCATATTTTGTACCGAGGATAAACCTATAACTGACACTTAATTATCTATATAATTTCGTGTTCGTATATTGTAAATGTCAACCCATATCTATAGTTTTCATGTCGTATTTTCATATCATGTACGGAATTGCCTGACTTATTTTTTTATAACAATTACCGGATGTAACTCGGTGCCTTTTTTCATATTGTTGTTTTAATAAAGACAAAAAAGATTCTTATAAGTACTGTTACGTAAATTATTACTCCGTATTTTATTAAGATAGTAGACCTTATTGGTTCCAATGCCCTGTCATGGATCGAATTAAATATTGTAGATAAGAGGAACAGAAACATGTGCTAATTCTATCACTTCAGGTTTTTCGCATATTGACTCTTCGTTGTTTATTTGGTTACTAGATGTTCTCTCTTAGATTCGGAGGCCCCTAGCCAGTAGCCATATAAACAATAATATATCGACAACTCCATACATTCCTCTAGCTCGAATCACTTTAACATAGATTTCTAAGTATGGAAGCTAGATATCACAGAACCTTCACCTTTTTCATTTCTTTTCTGCAGTAAATAATTCCACATCCCACATCCATTTGCCTGTATAAATATTCCAGCTCCACCATCACAGTTTCACAAGCTACCAGTGATTCTTTAACATACCTAAACCTATAAATCTCTCTCGAAATCGAACTCGGAAGTTCTAGTAATTACACTTGCTTCATCGACATTGTGACATTTCGAGTTATGGATCGTGTTGTGAAATTGGCGTCTCAGAAGGCAGTTGTGATCTTCAGCACAAGTTCATGCTGCATGTCTCATGCAATCAAGATTTTGTTTCAGGACCAAGGAGTAAGCCCTACAGTTCATGAGCTAGATAAAGACTCTAGAGGAGGTGAAATGGAGAAAGCTCTCAGGCGTCTCGGCTGCAATCCCAGTGTGCCTGCTGTGTTCATTGGAGGCAAATTTGTAGGCTCTACGAATACGGTCATGACTCTGCATCTCAATGGCTCACTGAAGGTGATGCTTAAAGATGCTGGTGCTTTATGGCTTTAGAAAAATTGCAATACGCATTTCAGTGACTATATTAGATACTCTGATGTGTCCTGGTACAATTTTCTTCTTAATTCTTAGTTAAGGAATTGCGGCTTTGATCCTGTTCAGGTTGTATGAAGATGTACTAATCTACAATTTTGTATTGTTAAAGGATATCTCTGGGAATTACATAAGAGCTAAATTTTACACAAACATTAGTAACAAGATGCATATCTCCATAAACAGCCCAATGAGACATTCATTTTCCCATAATTCTGAGTACAACTTTCATAAAAAAAAAAAACAGATAGCAAACCCAATAAGCTATCTAAGAGTTGTACATCAGGTTCTCAAATAGATAACAGCATCTGCACTAACTAGAAAAACTACCTATATTAAGGAATTGATTGTGGTTTGTCAGCAACAAAGTACTAGGAAAATTGTTCCAGATTAACTCTCTCCCTGAAAACAACATCAAACATGGTTCAGTTAGAGTAGCCCTTGCAAGAACTTCACATTACCAAGAAGAAAGCTATGAAAGGCATACCAAGGTCACAGAGGTTATTTCCTCTTCTTCATACTAGAAGGTGGGCTCTCAGCAGTCTACCTTGCCACAGACCGCTTTGATGGTGTCAGGTTCTGGCATAAAAGAAATTGAAAAAACAAAGTTCATAAAAATTGTTGGGTACTAAATGACAAGGCCAGTGAAATGCTTATGATTCTGAAAAATACAAAGTTTATTTGATATTTTGGAGGCGCAATCGCTAACCAAGAAAAATCACTAGTAATACAGCCAACAATAAATCAACTACCAAATAACCACAACTCTTGCTACACTGCGTTAAAGGAGTGAACTGGAGGTGTTTTGTTATTTAACCTTTGCAAGTTTCTTCTCTTTTCGAGCCTGCCTCTCCCTCTCGTCAAACTCTTGGTTTTCTCTTTCCACCAATCGAATGAGTGTGTCACATCTCCTCGCGAGCTCTATGGTAGTACGTGATTTGACGAACCAATCAAAGCGAAACAAAGGTGAAGTCCGGAATGCTGCTTTAAGCTCATCCCAGTTCCCATACCCAAGTTTGTGAGTCATGCATAACTAGAAAAAACATGGAAGTTGCTCGTTAGTAAACAAGCACCAAGTTCTAGTGAACAAGAAACAAGTTCTTAAGAGACTAAACATCCTTCATATGCTCACCATGAAACGATCACATTCTTCATTGTACAATTTTCCTTTGTTCTGACCATACTGGATCTTTAGTTCCAGCCAAGGGTTCTTATAACGGTCCAATTTTTTTCCAATTGCTTTCATGATCTCATCCTTCCGGGAAATTCTGGCCTCTCCTCTTTCAATATTTTTTATGATTTTGTCATAATCTGGAGACAGAACATTCAACAATTAACAGTCTTTATAACATTGAATACAGAGTTCCTAACTTATACTTAATCTGGGAATATCAGGACTAATAGCAGCTAAAATTACAAAAAAGCATGCTCAGAGAATGTAAGAAATAATTCCTTACCCTGATTACCTATTTATTTTTGCTATCAACACAGGATATTTATTTATTTTACTGATATGTGCTCAAATGATGAAAATCATACACATTTATTTTTAAACAAAAATCATTAATGCAGAAAACAAAGCAACGCACTTACCATTCAACTCTTTGTATCTTTCTTTGAAAACTTCTGCATATCTCTCAACCTCTTCTTCTGTTTTACCTTCCATTTCAGAGGCAATACCTTTGACATCATTGCGGCCATACTTCTCACAAGCCCTAATGAAAGTATTGAAGTCTCTCTTGCTCCATGTCGAGAACCCCTAAGATCACAGGCATTTGAGTTTCTGCTAAAAGGAGGTTTAGATTGAAAATAAAAATGTCATAAAAAGCTGGCAGACCTCTTCCAGCAACTGCTCCTTCTCTTCTTGCTCTTCAGCCGTCAAAGGATCGCCCACATCTGGATAGTTCATAATAATTAGAATTTTACCACAATATAAGATTGATTAACTATAAATGAACATATTAAAGTTGAAGCTCACAACCTTCAGATTCATCAACGTCCATAGAGTCTTTTGTCTGATTTTTCTGCTGAGCTTGCTACACAGTATTATAAAAACAATGGTTTCAGTTAGAACTATTAGAAGGTTAAGACAAAACAGCTAGTCCGTCTTATTACAGGCAACAAGGCATACCCACCATTTGATATCGAACTTCTTTTTCATACAGCTCACTGAGCCTTTGCATATTAAAGAACTGAAAGTCATGCCTACACAAAGGGAAAGAATTTGGTTCAGTAATCATCAACAGAAAGAATAATCTAAGTATAAAGTCAAAGGAAACTGATTCAAATATACTTACAACTGTGGCATGCGGGGAATTCGAGGCTCTTTCGGTCTTGAGGGACCATTGTTTTGGCGCATTGTTTGCTTGAAGTACTCTGATTCGGAGTAACTGTTAAAAATGAAAGAATTAATTTAACGCTTCTCAAATCATACAATGAAAAACCCAAATTATTATGTTACAATATAGGAACTGAAGATAACAATTACTTGCGCTTCCTCTCTCTTCTTGGTGGTTCAACCCAATTATCACTAACAATCTTCTTAAAATCAACCTTGTTCTCTTCCTGTCAATAAAACACAGAATTAAGAAAAATGATAGCATCAAATTCATTCATAATTTAAAACTGAAAGAAAATGAAAGAGCACTTTGAGCAGACACTACCTTATCATTGTCAAAATCATACAATTCAGCAGCTGCACAAAACCATTTATGCACATTAAGTCTTAAACCAATATAAAAAACAATGGAGGAATTGCAAAAGAAAAAGATAGCATACTATCATCCATTTTAAATTTGATTGCATCTTCTGTGAATTTCTTCATTTTGGCATCAAGCGCAGCTGTTGCCTCTTCTCCCTTGGCAATGATCCTGTCTATATCTTCATCTGTAATTGTGCTATCCTTGGAACTGAAAACCATCTCAGCACCAAACCGAACCATTTGCAATAGTTCATCTTTGTTAACAGCTGCACAACCATTAAAGGAAAACATAAGCTATTACAGGCTATCAGAAAATATCACAATGAAGATGATAATGTAGTCATTCTTACTCTTTTGCTCAGCTAGTCGCCCCTGTTGGATAACTAATGCATCAAGCGCAAGTTTTTTATAAGCTCTCTCGATAACTTTCTCCTCAATAGTATACTGTTCATGCCATTAAAATGAAGCACTATATTAGTCAGTGAACTTTTACAATGTGTAATGTCGCTTACAATGAGAAAGCAGAACCTCAGTGCAGAAACGGAAAACTTGAACTTCTTTCTTCTGCCCAATTCTGTGGGCACGGTCCTGAGCTTGCAAGTCAACTTGAGGGTTCCTTCAGTGTGGAGGTTAAAATCCAGATTTATGTTCTATCCACAATAATCCAGAAAGAGAATATTTAAAAGAGAAGAGAGTACTCTCACCAGTCACTATCATATAAAATAACTATATCAGCAGTCGCCAGATTGATTCCAAGGCCTCCAGCTCTAGTTGATAATAAGAAGACAAATTTCTCACTTCCTGGCTTATTGAAGGCATCAATTGAAGCATCACGATCGTCACCACCGGTGTTTCCGTCAATTCGGCAATAAAGATATCCCCGATACATCAAGTAGTCTTCCAGGATGTCCAGTAGTCTTGTCATCTAAAATAATTAACCCAATTTTTCTTATTAAAAAAAATATAAATAAATAAAAAGCCGAACACAAGTTGCAACTCAGTCAACACTTTCAACATTATGAGATGTTGTATCAACATACATGGATAAATTATAACAACGCATATAAATGTCTAAAGGGTTCACCTGCGAAAATATAAGAACCCTTGAATCACGTTCCTTCAGTTTTGGGAGCAACTTATCTAGAAGAACCATTTTTCCTGCACACATGTTTTTTATAATCAAGAAGTGTGCTCTACCAGCTATTGGGAATAAAAGGATAAATGTAAGAGTAAAACTGAAAGTTTCAATTGAAAAGACTGCCTTACCAGAATTTGTTACAAGATGATCTCCTGTGGTATATGGAGGACCAGGTTCAGCACCTTGAAAGAGATAAGGGTGATTGCAGCATTTACGGAGCTGCATCGCAATATTTAAAAGGCGCTTGCGCTCACCACCAGCATTTACAACCTCAAGATCTTTCTGCAGTAAAGCCTTGTAGTACTGCTTCTGCATTTGGGACATGCCAACCTTGAGTATAGTTTCCTTCTTTGGGGGCAAACCTTTCTCAACATCAGATTTTAACCTTCGCAGAAGGAACGGGCGAAGGACCTAGAATGGCCACACACAAAAAAAAAAAACAAATCATTTTAAGATGAAAAGGTGAATTAAGACTGGTAGGACACGAGTAAAGAGAAACAGATACCTTGTGAAGCTGTTGAACAACCTCCTCCTGGTCATTTTCACCAGATATTGCAAACCATTCATCAAAAGTTTCTGCGGAGCTAAATATCTCTGGTAGTAAAAAGTTCAAAAGAGACCAGAGTTCATGGAGATTATTCTGCAAAATAGTGTTGATCCAATAGACAAGAGTCAGAACTTAACAAAACTTATCTGCATCAAGTAGTAACTGCATATAATCAGTCATTACAAAAGAATTTGTAAGAAAAAGTGACCTATTTATTGCTATTGTGATGAGTTGCCAAGAAAATTCACAAAATGACAGATAATAACAAATTATTATCAAACAACTTAGGGATTTGGGGGTAGTGGATTTCATCTAGAAACTAAACTTTATTAACTTAAGTGATAAAATGGACATCCAGAAGTTGCATTTCACCACTCATAAAAATTCATGAGCAATTATAGGAGTACCTGAAGTGGAGTTCCGGTGATAAGAAGGCGATAATTAGTACTAAAGAGTCTCATGGTTTTCGAAAGAAGTGAGTTTTCATTCTTGATCCTATGAGCTTCATCAATTATTATGTAGCGCCAGCTAAATTGCCGTAAGGCAGACCTCTCTTTGATAGCCATTTCAAAACTGGTGACACAAACATCAAACTTCCCAGCAGCTAGTAACTCTTCGCGTATGTATCTCTGGAGGATCATATATAGCATAACTAATTCAGATATAGTTACCAAA
Organism: Anethum foeniculum; assembly: GCA_003724115.2. Classification (NCBI taxonomy): domain Eukaryota; kingdom Viridiplantae; phylum Streptophyta; class Magnoliopsida; order Apiales; family Apiaceae; genus Anethum; species Anethum foeniculum. The sequence goes on from PHNY01078165.1 coordinate 22,431, forward strand.
GAAGGAAGGAGGAAATGATAATTGAACGAGCATAGAGAGAATAGCTTACCCGTTCTTCAGGATTCCCTAGGAATTTGACTGCACGAAGTGTTGGGCAAAACCGCCGAATTTCATTCATCCAATTTCCAAGAGTTGATTTTGGAGCAACAACCATGTGGGGACCAGTAATGCCTCTAAATTCGTGCAAATAACCAAGCAAGGAGATAGTTTGCAATGTTTTGCCAAGGCCCTAAATACCAAAAACAAAATATTATGTGTTGCAATATGAAGATATAATTGTGCTAATGAAATAAATAATTATCCATTTTTCAAGACCAATATACTGCATTTTAAAGTTGCAATTTCAGAGCATACCATCTCATCTGCAAGAATTCCGTTTATACCATTCTCGTATAAACGAATTAGCCAATTTAAACCTGCAAGTTGGTAATCCCTCATTTTTCCTTGAATACCTGCAGAACAGAAGTCAAGGAATGATGTAACTTTTAGCCACCAATTCAAATTATACGTGCACCATCTTTGAATAATTAGTTCAAAACAAAACTTCTTCAAATATTTTTCAACCAAAATATCTCCCTGATAGTGTTTATAAAATATAAAAGGTCTTTATCTTTAAAGAAGGCTTCTGCAATGAAAGCAGAACAGACACATAAAAAGCAAAAAACACGTACAATATACACAAAAGTACATATCATCTGCAGGGTACAAGCATCACACAGCAACAAAATTTCTATAAATATCATTTTTATTTAAGTGAATCTCCCTAGTGGTGTTTCTAAGTGATAAAATATCACCATCTTTACATAAAGTTTCTGCAGTGAAAGCAGAACAGACACAGAAAACAGACACATCAATAGAAGTATAATGTGGTCTGCAGGCTACAAGCATCACACTGCGATGGCCAGCTCCCAAAACCTTATGTAATGCTAGGTGCAGCTAGAATAGTAAGCTCCTACAAGTGTAGTGTTAACGTGAAATTCCATATCTTGGTCACTGAATGACAATGGAACTCAGACTAGCAGCAATACAAATGCATTAGAGAATAAAGATATTGCTATGACAACAGAATAAAAAAATTAGAACTGAAATTTGGCCAAAATAAGGTGCTACACAAATGAAGGCATAAAAGCTTTATTACAAAAATGACAAACAGAATACAACGAAGGAAACTTTATTATAGGGGAGGAAAACATAGAAACTATTCAACATTCTTCAAAATTCTAAAAACAGGAATAAATGTAGGCGGCAGGCTATAATGCACTTGGAGTGCCATATTATAACATGGAAAGGTAAACTTACAAGAGGGCTGCACGAGTAGACGCGTGTTTCCTCCCCCAGATAGCCCATCTTCCTCTTCCTTCAGATATTCTTGGTCTTCTTCTTCTTCAGTAACTTTTGAAGCATGACGACCCCTGAATATTAAATTTAATTAATAAAAAGGCCACGGAATTTAGAGTATGACATAAATTCCCATTCCGTAGGATAAATTTATATTTTCTGAACTCAACTCATATAGTAGGATGTATTGGGGACTTGTAGGTTCTGACTAAGTTGGCAGATTATCTTTTCTAAATATGTTCCTACCAATTACAGCTCAGTAAATTAATTGCTAATACTTTTGTGTTGGCTCCAAGGCCCAAGACAGAATCACAATTCGCGAATCTTCCACCACCCACACACTAGAACTGGCACAACCTGTCCTTTGCACGATAAAAGTCCACATATATTTTTTACGTGAGTTAAGTTATTGGCTAATACCAGCTTATATAATGCAAAGCTAAGAAATTAGTTTTGTGCTTGACCTCCTGGATCGGGTGCAAAAGTGAAGACTGGAATCAAGCCATGTCATCATAAACCCTAATTTCTTACCTAAATAAGTAAAAATATGAAAAAGGAAACACTTACCTGACATGTACACATAACACACTTATTATACAAAATTACAAACATCTCCATGGCGAAACTCATACAGTGGCGGCCATGTGCACCACCACTGCTGTGACATATTCAAGTGACATTTTCTTACAGTGTGTAGGTGATGAGCACCAAAGAAAAGCATAACATCACCGGTTGGTTTTTAATCTTTTTTTCATAACACATAAAAAGAAAATATACTCAAACAGCTACAACTCAAAAACAAACAAGTATTCAAATAAAGAGTCACGCAATTTATATAACATTCACTAGTAAGAGTCATACTTTCCCTTTGTCTTCTTCTGTGAAGACTCGCCACTTTTAGCAAAATGGGCAAAGATCTCTGTTTGCTGCAGTAGATACTTCAAACGCCCCTTCCCCTTGTTGTTCTACAACAAAAACAAACACGTCACTCACTTCCGTACCAACAAAGCAAAAACCTTAAAACACAAACATTTCACATTTCTCATTCAAAACCTAAAAATTAAAATTAAAAATTGAAAGGAACTCAAACAAAACACACCATATCCGCATCAATGGCAGCATTTTGAGCATCCAGCAGCTCTTTTATCTTCTGCTTCTTCAGTCTTTGCATTTCTCTAAGCCTCGCCTTCTCCCGCTTACTGACTTCACCACCCGCCTCATCATTACCATCCTACCATCACAAATTAACCGTAAAATAACAGTAAACACATATATCATAGCTAAAACACACTAATTACATAAACAATACACAAAAACAAACAGAAGTCAACAAAAACAAAGCAAATCAACCACGAAACATCACAAAATCATCAATTCACACCTAAAAACCCTAACAAAACACAATCAAACCACTCAAACAAACACAAATCAACAAAAAAACAATCAAACACGTAAAAACCCTAACAAACCAATTCAAAAACACACAAACATTTCAGATCCAACACAAACCCTAACAAAGATCGAAACTTTACCTCATTCTCTTCATTGTCGCGGTCATCGCCGCCGTTTCCGCCGTCTCCGCCGTCATCCTCGTCCTCATCGGCGGCCGTTCTCGCCACAACCTCAAGCTCTTCGTCATCTTCCTCTTCATTGATAGTATCGTTCACTCGCTCTTCTTCCGAGGCGTTCGATCGTGACTCGTCGGACGAATCGGTGAGTTTCGCCATCGCGATTCGACTCGGAGATCGAGGGTTTGTTTCGAGAGAGAGAGCGAAGAGAGACGGGGTTTTAAAAAGAGGCGAGAGAGAGAGAGAGAGAGAGGGAGAGAGAGAGAGATAACGCGAGTTTGGTGTGTGTAAATGAAAATATTTATAGTGGGGGTGGAGTGATTTAAAATAAAATGAAGCAATGCGCGGGTGTAACGGCTTTGTGAATATTATATTAGGGTTTTTTGAAATTTTAATTTTTTTTTGGTTTTCCCGCCCTTGTGATTCCGGTCGCCGGCGGTGGGTTTTCCGGTGATCACTAATAAATATTACTCCTTAGGTTAGGATTGCTTATATTTGACTATTTGAGTAATAATGACTATTACATAGTAATAAATAGTTTTATAGCATTCGTGATTTTCCATGATAATTACGGAAACACAAATTTGAAATTGCGTTTTTTATATTCTGGTAACAATCGGTACTGGTAGGTATTTATGTAAATAATTTTTTTATCGATAAGTTATATGTTTTAACCTTTTTAGGTGATTTTATGAATCAAATATATTGGATATGTTTGATCTTATGGTTTGGAGTGATTGCATTTTGTTGGATGACAATGGTAAAATTGTGTTAAACAGGCAATACAAGTATAAGTATGATCGACGATTTAAGTTCTAATTTTTGATTGGACGAATTGAATTTGGACTCTTTTTTTTCAGGTTAAATTTTACTATTCACGAGTTGTTCAATAAGGGATCGAGTACGGCTCAATTCATTTATGTTTGATAAAACATCGAGTGCGGCTTGACACGTTAACAAGCTCTAATTTGAACACATGTTTTGCGATAAGAAAGCTCAGTTCAATTTTGTTTGTTTAGGGCCCTATATTTGGGTTTAGCACAATGACAAAGTCAAATAGACCTATAACATGGGTTCCCCAGGCCAGTTATGAAGTAAATGGCAATGGTGTATATTCTCAAAGCATTCCCATATATGTACTTTCCTTCTATACTTTTAGATTCCAAACTATGCAACAAAAATTTGGCTCTAGGCTTAGGCAAGTTTGTTTCAGAGACAGTCTCCTGACTCTATGGCCGTGGACAGAAGGCATTTGCTTTTCCGAAATTGTTAGCTAATCTCATTTTACTTGGGATACAGTGTATGATCTTCCTCACTCCTATTGGAATCGCAAAGGCCTTCATTATGTAGTTAGCTCTATTGGGAAAGTAATCACCTCTGACAGGCTACCTTTAAGATGGATATGTGGAAGCTGTTAAGTTGTTTAATAAATTTCAGTCTAATCAAGCAAAACCATGTCAACTGTGGATTCCTGCTTTTGATGATCACAAGACCGTGTTTTGGTTTTTAAGACCGTGCAATTTCAGTCTAATCAAGCAAAACCATGTCAACTGTGGATATAGAGCTCTCTAACTCAGATTTATTTTAAGACCGTGTTTTGGGTTTTTTGTCGATTTTTCTCAGTTTTCTCTTCTACTTCAATATAGTGAACCAAAACTGAAAGTTGATACTTTAAGCAACCTTTAGTTGCATAGAGAAAATCATCCGATCGTATCTCAGTTTCTATGTGGAAGATTTGTTTTTGCGACTTTTAACCCTCGTGGCAAGTTTTTGACATTAAAATTGGTGCCTTGTGTTGGAGTGTCTTACTTCCGAATTTTACTAAATTGTTTGATTAAATTGCTTTCAAGCGTTTATAGTTTGGCAATAAATTGATCTCGATTTTTTGTTAATTACTTTCCTAACAAAAAGCAAGTACTACTGCTGCTTTTCTATCCTCATTGCAGTCAACTTGTTCCCGACACAATCCAGCTGATCAGGGTATCTGTCACCCTACATGTATTTGTTTCCAGAAATGACTTGCCACCAGTTCCCTGGAGAGGTAAGACGTGAGCTTTTTTACTGTTAGATATGTGAGACTGAGATTTATGCCGAATTCAACATCTCCCATCAGGCCCTTTACTAATGGCCTGAATTAAAGAATATGATTTATTAAATTTTAAAATTACAAATTTACCTCAAGTTGATTAATGATGTGCTAGAACATTATGCAGGTCATATGATACCAGCAGCAAACAGGGTTCTTTGCTGATTGGGTTTGCTCATTGCAGTTAATTGATTTGTAATGCGTAGTGAACTAAGCTTTATAAGTTAGGTCACTTTGTAACTAGAGCTTCCTTGAGCCTGTAGCAGTCTTTGCAATCTACCAGCAACGAGTGAGGATTCCAGTTTGCTCACACTTAAATCACTAACTCTCAAGCCACGCTATCATGAGAATGCCTTGCTGCATACACACAGCTGTTTAATCCCTAGAATCCCTTATTGATTTAACCTGCCATATGGTTATTCTGATATGAATTTATGTATCTGAAACATAGAGAAGCTAAGGCTATTGGACATGTGCATGCTTCTTTTCATAACTGTGTACATGTATCTTCTTTCTAAATCTCTAAATAATCACTTTTTTAACTAGGTTTGGTTCAGTAACTTGGATCCGGAACCCTTCTTTACTAAGTTAGAACAGCTTGTGATGGTCTTCAACTGATGAAGACCAAACTTGTAGCAGGTAAATATTTTAACAGTTTAATTAATCTGGGTTGTATCCATTGCTGACAGTATAATTTGAACAAAAAGAACTAGCATATGATAAAATTTAGACTTATTTCAGTGATCAAGTAATGAAGTGTGGTAGAAATATCTATGTTTCTGCAATTTGTTTAATTTTTTATACTTTTGTGTGAAACGAGATTTCTTAGAGATGTTAAACAGTCAGTTTTTTAATTAAATAAAATTCAGGTTAGCTTAGAAAGGCAGTCTGCAGACCATCTAAAATACTCTGGCATAGAGATTGGGTGTGTTTCTGAGATCGCTTCCAAAATAGGATGTGTTCCTATCTAGTGAAATATAGCAAGACAGATGAAGTTGGGAATTTTATGTTTTCCTAAAAGAGTTAACCTCTGTTTCTAAATTTAATACAAATTCAGATGCTCAGAGTACCATTACAACATAGCAAAACTATATAGGTCTCCAAATATTGTTACTGCAATTGCGCAAGGAGAACCAAGAATGCACCTTGAATTGTCACCAGGGATTAACATTTCGACTACACACTAAAATCTCAGCCGTTGCATATCTGTACACACAGTTTGACCTGTATACTGTATGGTTTAGATGAAAAAAGTTAACAAAATAATAAATTGCAACTTTAGAACTACTAGTTATATCTTAGTGAATATATGCAATTTCTAAAACAAAATCATTTCATGTTTGTATAGAATAAACACACAGAAATAAGACCTAACTTGCCTAATAGAGTTAAATTTCAAAACATACTTTCCTGTTTTTCTATTTTATAGTCATCGCTTCACAAATTTACTGGAAAATTCATTTATTATCTGGATCTTCAGTTGGCAGTTGATGAACATTAGCTGTACTGGAATTCTTGGCATCTTCCTCTGTATTGGCTTCATCCTTCGTCACATTTTCTGTTTTCTTCACAGGAATTTCTTCATGTATGCTGACAGCCTCGGCTTCATTTCCCAAATTTTTATCTTGCTCAGCAACCTCATCTTTTTTAATTGGATCTTCAGGAGCAGCCTCTGCTTCTTTCTCCTGAACATCTTCAGTTTTGTCAGAAACAAGCTCTTGATTTTTATGATCTGTTGGATCAGAAGACTCGGCTTCTTTTGCAGGAATTTCTTCAACCTTGTCAGCAACTTCATGAATTTCTTTCACCGCATTTTCAACAGCTTCTGCTTCGTCTTTGAGCAAACTTTCTTCAGCTTTGTCAGATTCTATCACCGGATATGATAACGTTGCATCAGTAGCCTCAGGTTCTATTTCTCGAATTTCTTCAGATTTTTCAGCTTCATGTGCTGGATTTTGAACATTTTCATCATTAGATGTGGCTTCTGATTTCTGAATTATATCAGAATTATCAGCTTCTATCACTGGTTTTTCAAGTGTTGCATCAGTAAGTTCTTCAGTTTCTTTCACTGGATTTTGTGTGGCTGCATCATTATCCTCAGTTTTGTCAGCTTCTTTCACCAGGGTTTCCAGAGCTGCAATAGCAGACTCAGCTACTTCTATTTTTTCAGCAACCTCGGCTTGTTTCTTATCGTTCTCGGGAGTTGCATCATCAGTTTCAATGGTATTCTTTTCAGCAACCTCAGTTTCTTCCACATTATTTACAGGAGTTGCATCAACAGTTTTGACAGGATTATTTTCAGCAGCCTCCTCTGCTACATTTGCAAGCGGCACACACTTAACTACAGTTTCATGTAGAATTTTTTTTCTCTTATAACGAAATTTTCAATTTTTTTTCTTTCTGCAATTTGCTTCTCATAATTGCATGAAACTAGTTCAATTTATCGATCTGTGTTAATTCTGACTCCCTGTTCGCATATGGCTTCTATTTTACAAAAGCTAATTTAGGTATAACATTATGACAAAGAAAAAAAACTACCCTTTTTCTTAGCTATGGATTCAGTGGAGGCATGAGTTCAAATTCTTATGATACTTTTACCAAAAAAACAAGGATGCTATTAATGATGAATAATTGTGTTAAATATACTGGTACCTGATTTTGTGTCCTTGATTTCTTTAGTTGATTCTTGTTTTTCCTCGACTGATTCTTGTTTCTCCTCGACTGATTCTTGTTTCTCCTCATCATTGTCTATTTTTCTGTCGTTACCAAATGGACCGGAAGCCTCTGTCGGAGTATAATAAGCCGATGTTCCGGATAGGCCATCAGTGATAATTGACTCAATGCCTTCACCATTCTTCCTTGGCGAGCAAGGTAAAATTACCGTAGGAAACGAGATACTTTCTTTCTCTTCCTCATGCTCAACATTTTCATTATCTTTCTTTTCGATATTTGTTTCAACAACAGCATCATTCTTACCTTCTATCAATTCCTTGTCTTCACTTTTCGCAATTTGAGCATTAAGTTCTTTCAACCTTCTGTCTTCATTTTCCAACACCTTGCTGACATTGACAGTACCCTTTTCATAACCAGATTTTTCATTTTCTTTCAAGACATTGCCAGCCTTCGAATCTCCCACGTTAATCTTCTTCAAACTATCTTGTTTCTGGATCGTAGATCTCGTGCTTCTCGACCTTTGCAATGATGGAACATTGTTCTTGATGCTGGAACTTTGACCACGATTCATCGATTTCCGGCTGGAGCTAGGGGTGATGATTGTATTCCCCTCAACAACAGCTTTATGTTTCGATTCCTTGCACCCCATTGTTGAATCAATGAGAAATTATCGTATTCGGAGGTAGGGGAAGAAAGGACAACAATCAATCCTTAGTTCCCTGGTTTTTCTTGTGACTATGAGGAAGGCAAAGATTGGTTACAATTAAGAGATGGAGATTGGAAAGTAATGTAACTGTATAATTTTGTGCATGTTTGTTTTGGATTCATGAGATTTATTTTTAGACATTGGAAGGATTATATAACATGTTATGATGGAAATGAGGAGCTTAAATTTCGTTAAGCGTTGGAGGCCAAGATTTTGTGAGTGTTGGCACTTGGCATGCAAAGGAGAGGTGTTGAAGCCTTTTTTTAGCAGGGCAGGCATCAAGTAAAATACAAAACACATGAATTAAATTATTTGTTATTGAACTTACATTACATTTTTCAAGTTTATAACCTCTAACTTTTTAGAGGAAAGGGAAAAAAGGATTATCAAAAAAAATTTCAAGTTTATATCATGCAACAGCGCCAGCCCATAGATACCACAATCCAACAACCCTGTCTGAGAAGTTTACAGCCCAAGCCCAAATGAATTATAATCGAACAACCCTATCTCATCAACTTGGTTTCATTTTTTTTAAGGGGTTAAGTATCAAGTAGGTGACTGACTGCGTCCAGAAAATTCAAGTAGGTCATTCATTGCAAATTTGACTCAAAGCGATCATCAATTAACGTAATTTGATCATTTCGTTGAAGTCAAATATTGAAATTAGTCAAAATTGAAAAACGGTGACATAGGTGGGTAGAGCTCGTTTTGAGCTTCAATATGATTACTAAAACTTGCTATTTGTCTCAAGAAATCATGATGAAATCTGGCTTTAATTCTCCCATTTTTGAGATTTCGAAAAATCAAAAACAGATTTCATCATGATTCCTTGAGCCAAATAGGAAGTTTTAGTAATCATACTAAAGCTTAAAACGAGCTCTACCCACCGATGTCACCATTTTTCAATTTTGTCTAATTTCAATTTTCGACTTCAACGGAATGATCAAATTAAGTTAATTGATGATTGCTTTGAGTCAAATTTGCAATGAATAACCTACTTGAGTTTTCTGGACGCAGTCAGTCACCTACTTGATACTTAACACTTTTTTTAAGGAGTACAATAATCAACCCAATCAAACCTGCGAAAACTAGCCTCACAGATTTATTAAATGAGATGATCAACAACGACTAACTAGTCTTGATAGAATTATCATCGGTTAAAATTTCACATAAGAGGGTGTCATCCAACATCGACTTTATAAGAATAGATCTAAACAATCAAACTCCTGCATCACCAACAAAAATCAGCTTTCTGAATGAATACGAGCAGCAAGAGCTAGTATGAGCGAACATCCATCACGGAACAAGCAGAGACAAAGTTATAAAGGAGAAGCCTACAAAGAGTTGTGACAACCTTCTCCCAACATTTTATTGTTGGAGAGGGGAATGAAATCCTTCACCTCTTGTAAAAGAGAGGGGAGTCACAACCATTGGATGAAGGACCTTGGTTGGTTTCATCGCCTTAAGCACCTATTGCAGTTTCTCTACTGGGACGGAAAATCCTGTTCTTATATATTTTTCAGTTTCACTTTGTAGCCAAGGGCAGTTGTATTAATGAACAACGGGGACACGTACACGTTTCTCTGCTAAAATAAATTTTGACGTTTTTTTTGCATTAATTTTTTCAAAATATATGAAAGTGCCTCCACAAAAATTTAAAAATATAAGTATTGAAATATATACTGATAGAACTACTAGTTCTAGCTCATGATTAGCTCATGATTAGCATATCATTACATCAGCAGTTAGTTACGAGTTAGTTACAAAAGATTCTATTCTCTAGATTGTTCCATTCTCTAGATTGTATATAGGCAGTATTATTCATTATTCTCT
>PHNY01078192.1:653-18333 GCA_003724115.2 Anethum foeniculum
TAAAATATATTAGTAAGGGTAATTAGGTAAAATCACTTTGTACCAAAAAACAGGTACCGACCAAACTTTTAATGTTTCGTCTATTATAATATAGTATAGATTGCTTCACTTAATTGTAATGTTCAGCAGCATAATTCAGTTCAATTGTTGGCATTCACTGAAATTATAAGGTCTAAATGCAACAAATGTAAACAATGATTGTTTAATTATAATTTATGCAGCTTGCGGAACGAGTGGAGCTCTATATGCCCTGATAGCTTGTGTGACGGGGTGTGCTTGCTGCCTCTCCTGCTTTTATCGAACAAAGCTAAGGCAGCAATTCTTCTTGCATGAAACTCCTTGCGCCGACTGCTTGGTGCATTGTTGCTGCGAGCCCTGCGCTTTGTGTCAAGAATATCGTCAGCTCAAGCACCAAGGCTTTGACCTGTCCATAGGTAAACACTCACTGACACATTTTATTTTCTTCTTAAAATGGTAAATTGCACAATTTTAGATAGTCGAATACCCGTTTCTCTGCCTTTGATCAATTTAAACTTGATCCTGAAGCCTCAAGGGTTTGTGTATAAGCTCGGAATTTGTTAAGCCATTTTACAGTATTATTTATTCCTCATTGAGCAAAATCTAATTGCATACAATATCTGGAATAGGATGGCATGGAAATGCGGAGAAACATAACCGTGAAACAGAGATGGAACCAGTTGCTCCAGTGGTTCATGAAGGAATGAGCCGCTAGCTAGCTCTGTAATGTTGTATGTTGTTGAACATTTGTAGTGTTTTAAGACTGTACTATACAATCTAAAGAATAACAAACCCTTAATGTAATGTGGTTTCTGTATGTAATTATTATTATGTGTTTGTATTGTTATCATTGACTACATTTATTTGCCAATGCATTATGCATATATCTGTGGACTGTGGTACATGTTGGGACTGGTGAAGACACTAGAAGAAAAGTTCTTAATACATATGAATTTGTTACAAGTTTTTTATTTTTCACTTTTGAATGATACTCCTTACAAAACTCCAGTAATATAAAAACAGGAGCATCATGCACCCAAAAATATGCGGCCTCCATTTAGGGAGACTTAAATAGTAACTTTGTCCCCTATGCATTCTCCAATGCACACACACAGAAAGTAAAGTTGCCAACATATGCTAATTGCAAAAAGTAGTGCTTTATCTGTCTCTTTTGAAATTTTTTTGTTCAAAGATTTGAAAAAACCTGCTGAGTGAGTTAGTATTTAGAGAGAGAGAGAGAGAGAGAGGTATGATATGGAAGTGGAGGGGGGATCAGCAGAGAAAGAGCTAGAGAGAAGAAGCAATTTCTTGAGTAGTTTAATTAAGAAAAAAAAAGCTACCGAGAAAGAAGAACAACATGATCGTCTTAATGTTCGTGTTAGGGCCTCTGATATGCCCATTTCGTTGCAAAACAGAGCTTTTGCTTGTGCTAGAGACAACCTTGACTCCACGTCCGGGAAGCTTGATAACAAGAGCTTAGCTCTTGCCCTCAAGAAGGTAACTTCTGATTGTTTTTCATTTCAATTTATCTTGTCTGTGAAGAAAATGAAATCTTACAATTTTGCTTTTGCTCATTGCATCACATTATGATCTTTTCGGGGTTTAGGTATCTTCCTTCTATGTTTATGAATGAAGTTCTTTATTTCCATATACACCTCAAGTGTTTTTCTTGGGTGGGATTTCCTGGTGGCATCTAATTTTTTGATATATAATTATATATATAATAAATATTCTTTTGCCAAAAAAGTTTAAATTAAAGTCTTAAAGGTGATGAACAATGTCAGAACTGACATATTCCTTCTTCAGTTTACACCTTGTATATACTTTTAACGACTATGAAAAGTTGCATCAGGACTTCGACTTATTGAGGGGTCACACACTCACACACAACCATCCACATTGTCTTTTATTGTAGTTTTAAATTTTTGGATTAACATCTTGTAATTACTGTAAAGATGCACTTTTGAATGGTCCAAGTTGATACTCATGTTGAACATAAGGCCAGACTGCTGGCTGTTGCTGCTGCAAATAAGTTATTAGTTTGAATGCTATGTTGAGCTGAACTTTGTCTCTTCTTTTTTTTAGTCTTTAAATTCTAATGGTAGTTACAGAAATAAACCAAGTGTTTCAACTTTCAAGTATATACAATTATACATCTGAATCTTGTTAGTTCAGTCTATTCATGAGTTTGCTGTAAAATTGGCCATCAATCAGTCCTTGTTATGTCATGGTAACTTGGTAAGCCCTGGCACCGGTAACTGGTTGGTTGGTGTCTGCCCGAAATTATAACTTTTTTTTTCTCTCTCGGCAGTCCCTGGATGTTTTGAATAGTGAATGTTTTATTGGGGGTTCTGGTTAAAATTATCTCAGTGATACCAGAATTATGCTTTGATGTGCTACGCCTCCTGACAGGATATCTTTGTCTGATTTTTGTTTGTGTAATAAATCAAATTCAGTTTGGCATCAAGGATAAAATGTTAATCAGGTTCTTTAAATATGCAACTTGGACTGAGCTTTATTGGTCTCACTACAAATAGTAAAGCTCGTTCTTCAGACTTGACATTATTGGTTATCTGCGAGGATTCTAGTTAGGACTACAAATAGTAAAGCTTGTTTTTCAGTGTTACACTTGACATTCAAAAGGGTAGTGTCGTGTATTTCGAGAAATACATTCTTCATAGTTTATAGTGCAAATCCTATTTTTGATGCTGGATTTCTGTCATCTCTCAGGAATTCGATACATCGTATGGCCCGGCCTGGCACTGCATCGTTGGCACTAGTTTCGGCTCATATGTTACACATTCGGTAGGAGGGTTTATATATTTTTCGATTGACAAGGTTCATGTGCTTCTCTTCAGAACTGCTGTTGAGCCTATGGACCATTGACACCACTACAACTTGATTATATCAGTTGCTGAGAGCCTGATAGTATAGCTAAAAGAACTATTGTGATTGTGAAAGCTGGCTTTGTACTTCTTCTAGAAATATTTGGTGTGATTTGTTTTAAGAATGTAGACAGCCAGCTGTTGTGTATCATTTCTTGCACTTATATTACGGGGAACACTGGACCAATCTGATAATTGCGATGATAAGTGAATAAGTCATTGAGTTGAGTAGGTAAGAGCACACAATAAAGCTAAAGAAGTCGGATAAAACTTTATATTTGATTTGATGCACTAAACATTTTGTTTGAATTTGATTTTATAGTTCATTACGAAATTACACACAGATGGGTGAATAGGTGTTATGGCTAACTAATACAATTTTGTGTTATGGCTAACTAATACCAATTTCTATAAGTTACTAAATATTTATCAAACTGCTGAGACAGTACAGCCAACTGATAATCGATATACCATGCAAAAAATAGAAAACAGCAAGTAAACAATACACAACAATTTAAGAGAATATATTATTAATCTCTGAAATGATACGATTACAAGATTCAATAATATATATCTCTTATCCCTTGTCCCTTATCCCTTGTTCCTGATAGCAGCTTGCTGATAACACCCACACCCGTTCCATTGAGTCAAATGCTCTCTAAGCCCTATACTAACCCTAGTATAGCTTTCTCTAGCATACTAACTTCCTGAACCTTTGTTATTCAAACTCAACTATCCAGCAATAAAATATTACACTTTGAACAATACAATTTAAATAGAATAACTACAACTCAAACTATGAACTCAATATAGATATACGTGTATATAAACTAAAGCTCAAACTAAAGATATTCCAATGAGTACGAGTTGTATTTTCAGAAAGCTTGGTGTGAATCCCGTGATCAGTTGTAAAATAAACACACCAAAATGTATTTATAAGATAAGTAACGTTCAAATAATCAAACAACACACAACGGTCTTGAGTCCAACTCTCACGTTTGTTTGTTATGCCAATTTGAATATTAACATCTTACAAACCAAGTTTAAACCGAAGATAAAATAGACTAAAACGTTTATAAGACTCTGTCTTCAGTTTAGTTAGAAATATAATGTATAAGTTATAGTTCAGATTATCCGAACCAAATTACAACGGTCTTCAGTCCAACACTCACATTTAATTTGTTTGATTAATTCAAACCCTAACATACACATATATTGTATGTATTTTGAAGTTGGTTAGAAAGTAAGAAATGATTTTATAAAATACACCTTCTATACATATCAATTCACGAATATAGAAGTTTGTTATGGATAAGAATTTTGAAATAAACAAACTCTTGTTTAGTAGGAAAAGAATTTTAATAAACCTTTTTGTTAAAAACTGAGCTCTAATAATATATATAACATATATATTTGTATTAGAGTCCTTACAAGTGAAGTCCTATCGTATATTCTTGAAAATCGGACTTTAACTTGATCTTCAATAAATTCTGGCGCAGGCTATCAGTGTGATCATCAAAATTTAGGAGTATCACATTATTACAGATATTATGCTATTAAAGTTAAAACAAAAGTTTCATTATAAGAGCATCTCAACGGATGTGCCTGTTAGCTATAATATATAGGTGGCAAGAAAAAAGTTTAAAAATATACATAATATCTAAAAAAAGACACTCCAACGTAGAGACATGTTAGGCATATTTTTAGATAACCAAAAATCAACATGGTACATATATTGAATGAGAAGTCATTATCTATATCAAATCCACGTCATTTTCCTGTAAACATATTTTTAGATAACCAAAAATCACCATGATACATATATTGGATGAAAAGCCATCATCTATATCAAATTCACGTCATTTCCCAATAAAAACTTTAACTCTGTTCTCTCTCCATGCAAATTATTGTACATGTATTTGTAATTTAATAATTATATATTTTATATATGTATTGCTTTTTACATTTTATATTTTAATTCATGTAAAGTTACGTGTAAAAATATTTTATCAAAAAAAATTATAAAAAATTTATTGTTAACCAAATTTATTAATTACTAACATAATTATTTTCATGTACATTATGTATTTACAAAAATTACTAATAAACTAATATAATTAAAAAATTAGTTTACGTTTTAATATATAAGTAATATTTGTTAAATAGTTTTTTTCATGTTTAAATTATTACAATAATATCATTAAACATAATTTTATTAATTATATATGTTATTTTCTGTATTAAATAAAAATAGTTTTTATTAATAATTCTTTCACAACCCCTTTTATCAAAACATAATCATTAAAATATAACAATTGAAATTTACAATCAAAATTATTTTTCAAATATGACTAATCATTATAGTTAATACCATTGAAGCACAATTCCTTACATGTTCAACAAATTTTACATAATATCTATTTTATACTATTTTAGCTAATGACCCTTGGAGATGCTCTAACCTGTTAAAAGTTTGTATTTTGTACTATGGGTTTGATTATTATAAAAGTCAAAATTTCATTTTTTTATTAAAAAGTAATATTTTTATATAAAAGAAAATAAAAAATGTATGTTTGTAATAAATTCAAAAGATAACTATATTATAAAAAGAAATGTTTCCTATTAGCAAATTCCTTATAGAGAAAGTATACGTTACAGACCCGAATGAATAAATGTGACCCACATTACACCTTATTCGTATATCGTCATTGAGTTTTTTCAATCAAATGTGTTAATTTACATATTGTGCAAGAAATGAGCAGCCACAAAAACAATTCATATCTACATATAGTTGTATACAAATTCGAACAACAACAAAAGGATGATGTTTAAGCGCATATAACTCGAGTATAATGAAAGGTGACAAAAGAATAAATGTAAAAGTAAGCATAAGTGCACAATAGCATATGATCTACACCTATAAGTTATAATAATTCGAAGCAATATACTAGCAAAGGCCATAATATGGCATAAAATTATTGCATGATTTGATAAAAAAAACATTAAACGAAATTTATTAATAAACAGAGACTTGTAAATCAAATTATGTATCCCTAAGCATGGACCTTTGCCATTCTAGCCTTGCTGAATTTTCAAAAAATATTGTTCACACTCCTCTTACCACCTCCTATAGAAAGACGCAACCCGGAGACGGAACCACCCTATTTTCTTATATAAAGATTGTTCAAAATTTGTTTTTTATTTCTTAATTCACAACAATTTTCTAGGTTTTCAACATGAAACCCTTTTGTGGGTACGGGTAATGGTTCCCACACATCAGAATGAATAATATCAAAAGTTACAATGGCAAAATAAACAATTTTAATAGAAATGTAAAGCGGAAAATTTAGCCAGTTTAACAACCACTACAAAAAGAAATATCATGAGTTTTTAAATGTCCTAAAACTCCTATAGAAATCATATACTGTAAACGATGGGCAGATATATGTCCCAAAGGAAAATGCCAAAGATAAAAATTTGACGAAGAACTACTCAAACTACATCCGAGACACTATGTTTTGGTATAAGAAGTCCATTTACAAAATTAGCACTTAGTTCGTCCAAACGTGCTGATGAAACAATCAAAAATTTATAGTCTGATTTGATCTCCATACAACCAACTTGTTTGTTTCCCTGTTTGCAAAATCAAAATAGTAAATGTAAGAAACAAACTAATAGTAAATGTAACAAACAAACTCTTTACTCTTAGTACATTAATAAATTTGAAATTTAGTCATGTATTCAATGAAATTTCTTCAATTACCTACTTGCTTGTATCATCTATATAACCAAGAATGACTCTGATTACACCATCACAGACCAAGTACAGATAATTTCCTTAACACCTCCCAAAGAAAAAGTTATCCACAAATGCACCAAGTTGGGGATTAGGAGAACACATGTAAGGAAGATTTGAGCATACGGATCCTTAAAAAAAAATCATAAATATTAGAAAAAATTCATAAATATTAATAGAGTTTAATGTATAATTGATGTCATAAATAAGAAGTTTGGAATAGTACATCCGTGCCATAATATATGGAAGAGAACATAGAATGTTACATTTCCATCCAAATTACCTAAAGTGTAGAAAATTCCATCACTTGAACTCGAAATGTTCACTTTTACTTCACTCCTTTTCTTCCCAAACACATCCATTGTCTTTTCAATTTCTTTCTTTTCAAAAAAATTCATGATGGCTAAGGTTAAAATGAATGTCCTGAGGAGTTTGACGGGAGGGAAGAGTGGTTCGCGAGGGGTGTTTGGTAAGTGAAGTGAAGGATGCTGCTGATTTTGCTTATGGTAACGGTATTGAGTGTAAAGCTTGTAGAGGTGCCTTGGATCTATCAGATTTGTCAAATCCTTGTACATCTGCCACATGAAAAAAAGTTCATTCTTTTTTGCTGCAACAAGCCTTGACAAATCATACACCCCCATCTACTTACATGGAGACTTTGTAAATGTATTCGTAAAAGAAAAAACTTTACATGGAGACTTCGTAAATCAAGTTATGCGGAAATATATAAATAATGCATACGAAATTGAATGTATATAGTATAGAACTTTAAAAATTCAGAAATTCCACCTCAATAACGAGTTATAGATTAACGAAACAAAATCACAAGTCTTCTCATATTATAAACATATACTCCCTCCGTCACATTGAATTCTATACGAATAATTTGAGCATGGAGGTTAAGAAAAATTGTAATTTAGTGGAAAAAGTAAGAAAAGTGGGTACAGTGGTGGGAACAATCAATGTTTAATTTATTAAGTGGGTGTAGTGGAAAAAAGTAGTTGATGTAAGTGGGTGTAGTTAATTTTTATATTATAAAATTTTACTATTTTTGGTAACTTTTGAAATGTATAGAATTGAATGGGAAATCCAAAAAAGAAAAGTGTATAGAAATGAATGAGACAGAGAGAGTAATAGATAATTATTATTATCCTTTCTAGAACTCCACATTTTTCCTGCCTGAACTTACAGACTACCTATCTCATATTCTCTTATGATAAGATTTAATCTAGGTTAACACAGTACCCATATAGGAGAAACCAAAAAATGATCCCTAAAGTTAAATTCAAAAAACATTTTCTCAATGCAATCTCTCAGTCTCACTATTGACAAAATTTGAGGAGAGTAAGAGAGAGTGTATGTGTGTGCAAAAGGAATTGAAATACACTTTTTGCTCGTTTGGGAATCTGGATTTCATTTGAAATTATGGATTTGATCAAATAACCTGTTTGGGAATTTGGATTTGTCTTGGATTTCAACATTCAAATATTAGTATAAACATGAGGATTTGAAATGACAACTCAGATACTGTCATTTCAAATTCATCATTTGAAATGAAATTCATGTTTCCAAACGTCCTCTTGCAGAATTCTTCATGCATTGCATTTTATCCTAATATCATAACAATTCAAAGTGCTAGTAAGAGAACAAACCTGTGGAAAAATGTGGCTTAGAGGAAATTCATCTAGAGGTCCGCTCTCCGCTAAAGATTGTTCCGCATGAAGCTCAGATACAATTGGACTTAGCACCTGAATAAGAATATGGAAAATCTATAAAACGAGTGCATAAATTCTACTAAAATGTCGCTCCATCGTATCATTAATTCTTACCAAAGGTTGTTTGCTCTAATATTACTCTAGAGTCTGGACATGTAAAGTTTCTGGTTCATCTTTTCGTGCATTTTGTGTTTGTCACATTTTCAGTCACCTTCAAATGCAAAGATTTTTCAAAGTACTTGTTTGAATGCAACCAGACATATAGAAATGCATAACTAAGTTCCACAAATCATTAAATTCGTAATTAATTAATTGATATGACATATGAACGCATGCTAGTACCATAGACATTGTTACATACAAAAGTTGGGAAAAATTCAAACCTCCACTTGGCGTCCAGCTTCCAATCTAACACCATTTGTATCATACATCCCCTGCCACAGAGTTTTCTACATAACAAACTTTAATGATTTACGTGGTACACATTTTCAACAGATTAAAGATTAATTAAAAATATTATTGTAATTTCTAGTAACTAACAAATTATCTTCTCACTTAAAACAATTTACTTTCTTTTCTCTTTCTTCTAACTAAAATTCTTCATTTTTCCAAAAACACTACAAGTAATTCAATTTAAAATAATAATAATAATATAATTCATAATTAATTAATTAATTAATTAACTCTTTCAACTACAACATCTTATCTTATCTTTTTTTTAATAACTAAATCCCCTCATTTTTTAAAAATATAAAGAGTAATTTTATTCAATAAATAATACAGTATACATATAATTATTAATAATTAACTAATTACTTTTTTTACAGTTAAAACATATATAATTAAACAACCAACATCCTTACAAATAACTTTATAGAAAGAGTATAATATATGAAGGGATTTCAACTTGGTTTTACAAATAAATCATGTTTGAAATAAAATTTTATAATTAAGATGGTATTCTCTATTCTTCTTTTATGTGTTCTGCTCCTCTCATATACTCGTTCTCTTTCGTCTTGACTCATCTTTAGGGCCTCTTTCAATTTCGACATTTCATAACCGTAAAGTTTTTTCTTTTTAATCTCAAACCAGTTTATACTTCTCGGCCCAAGTTTTATTACATTATTACTATTTTTCTTATTCTAAAATAATTATTCAATTCGATGATTATGATAATAAATGGTGAATAAAAGGTAAATATTATTATTCTCAGTTTTACATTAATGACAATTATCATATTATTTCATTTAATTAAATAAAAGGTGGATTTTGATTGACGGACAAGAAAAATGTGATGAAAGAAGTAATTAATAACATTAACCTCGATTCAGAAGAAGAATTGCTCTAAATGTTTAGTGTTGAATTTGAGAAATTCGTTCTTAAATTTGCATGATAATTACAGAGAAAGGCAAGTCGGTACTTTTAATTTTTGACCACGATATCAACCTGTACTTTTTATTTTTGATGCCGTGATTGAGTTTATATCACATATTATATTTGAGTTCGATTACATAACGTCAAAGTTGTATTTAATTAATTTTTTTTTTGAAACAAACTTAGTATTGCATTAACTCAAAAGATCAAAAGCAAGAGGCTCCAACAAACACATAGGAGGAGACGTGAAATAAATTTGGGAATTAGCTACACAAGGGAATCTAGCTACTTCATGCGCTACCCTGTTAGCATTTTTTTGAATAAAACGAATAAAAACTCCAAACAAACCTCTCATTTTTTGCTTACAATCCTCTACGATCTCACCTACCTCTAAATGATTCTCCTTCTCACTTAAGATGGCATTGATTGTAAGCATTGAATCATATTCTATCATGACATTAGCACCCTGGAGTTGTTGATTCTGGATCCATGACAGTACCCGCCCACTCCTAAAACCCCAGCCTAAAAAACTGATCCAACAGCTAAGAGACACATAGTCGGCTGCAACAAAATCACCTCGATGATCACGCATAACTATTCCTATACTGAAGGTCGGAGCTCCTGAAAAAACATAAGCATTTAGTTGAATGTTTCTCATTTTTAAAATCAATGTTACAATTTATTGATTTTTAGTTAATTTTAATGATAATTGAATTTATCTTAGTTAATCGATAATAAATTCAAGATGTTATTATATGCTAATTTTAAGTTACATCGTTGATTCTATATCAGATTATAAAATTAAAATCTAGATGTTATTATTTGCTGATGTTAAATTGCATATACTTGATAAAATTATATTCTGACAAAAACGATTATCAAACATAAAAATTTCTGAAAACATCAATAGTAAAAGTGTCCAATTTTGACAGACTCCTTCCTATTAATAAATGGATTCTCCTGTATGCTTAAAAATATTCATTAATCAAATTCGCCCCTCATAAAAAATCTGTAATCACAGTTTTCCGAAATTTACCATAAAAAAAAACCATAAAATTTAAGTTTAACCACTTGAAGACTGTACTTGTAAGTTACCGGATCTTTGACGGAGAATCTAACAGCTGAGGTATAAACTCTCTTTTTACCATTGCTATATCTACAAGAAAATAAAAAGAGTGTACTAATTAAAGGAAAGTATAGTCGTTGCAGCTGACGTCTCATATTTATAATTAGATACATACAGTCGATACACACACTTTACAACAAGTATCAAGGAGAAGAAAATGCAGAGAGCTCCGAATGCCAACTCGCAATCCAACCCAACAGACATGGATACTAACCATCAAAGAACTTCTCGGGCTTATCAGTTCCACCCGGCCCGACCCGTTATTATCGATCTCTTCAATCTCTACTTAGGAGTAATACTCATTTCACCTTTATTTAAATTCAATTTTGTTATTTCTGTTTTTTTTTTATTTATTAATGTTTGTATTTTTGCAGAGAAATAATCGGCATAAGGCGGAGGAGAATATTAGAGAGCCACCGTAAGTTGTTATTCTGTTACTTGTTTGTTTTGAATTCTGTTAGTTTATTATTAGGGTTTATTTGATATTTTAATTTATTGATTTTGTTTTGTTGTGTGGTTAGTAGTTAGGAGTCATCCGATAGTTTATGTCCGTATAGGTTTGTAAACAAAACTGATTAGATACCGAAACATGATCCAGTACAAAAAACATAGATTTGGCTTTGTGTGAGTTGAGTGTCTGTTTGTTCTTAAAACTGCTGCTGTGTTTGTTGAATTCTGAGAAGCAACAAATAGGCAACTAGTTGGATTCTGAGAAGCAACAAATAGGCGACTAACACAAGTACATACGTCCTACATCCCTCAGTATTGGTCCCTCAGTATTGCACACACATGTATCTGTATTGAATGATTTCGAGATTTGCTCGATTTATATCATGTAATTATTGATGCTTATTTCTGAGCATATATCAAAAATCGGATATATTTTAATAATATCAATATGTTAGCCTTATTTATATAGAATATACCACTCTAAAATAATTTATAACGATTAATTGGATTTCAGAAATTGAATCGGTCAAATATTTTTAAAGGATTAATTGGGGATTTTTAGCACCCAGCAAAAACTCATCACATCTTCTCTTTGATGTTGTTTTAATTCAGAGAGAAATTAGTGGAATTAAATATTAAATTTGCATCCACACTTATTTTCATTGTACTGTATTTCAAAATTTTAAATGATGTAAGCAATAATATATGTAAGAAATTGAATTGAAGGATGGCATCTGCAGGATGTAATAATATTTTTTATTATGTAATTTGTTATATTTATTATAAAAATAATAATGTCACAAGCAAAACCGTTAGACTGTATGGTCAGTTTATTGAAGGATGGCATCTGCAGGATGTAATAATATTTTTTATTATGTAATTTGTTATATTTATTATAAAAATAATAATGTCACAAGCAAAACCGTTAGACTGTACGGTCAGTTTGGTCGTTTGCGGTTTCCAGTTCGATTTTAGAAATTATGAACTCGATGCAATTCATTTGGTTCCACCTCCTTTTAGTCCAGCAATTCTCACCCTAATATGTTCCTAACTTAATCCTATAGAAAAATGTTGCTATCTTATAATAGTTTCTAAAGACTGTACTTTCTACAAAAAGTAGTGTACTGATTCTCCCAGATAGTTACACTATAGGTGTAATAATGTATTGCAGGACGTCTTCACATCGGTTTCAGATTTGCGGCTGCTTGCATGCCAGCATCGTTGCTACTCTTTCCGGGGAATGCTTTAAACCATTATTCTGTTAATTGTCAAGTCTACTTGCAGTAAACATGCACCGCAACAAAGTCAATGGTCAATTATGCCTACACAGTTATATCACACAATATGGAATAAGAGCTAATAACAAGTCTTGAAATATTCATTACATTGCCTATATTGTACTGTATTAGCCTCTCCTATTTCACTTCTACTAATGTTGAAATTTGATATATAATGATACTAAGAATATTCAATTACAGGAACAAATCACAGAAACGTGTTACTGCTAACAGGGAGCTCCCTCCTTGTAATGAACAATTTCTTATAGATTTTGAGCAGCTCCAAAGCCAGTTCTCTGTAAGTTGTATGATTAATACCCACTTTTTATTGAGGAATGATTGACTTAATACTTGACTAGTTGACTGTGCTTCTTCATGTGCTTCGCGCTTCCTCGGGGTACACAGAACTGTAATAGTTGACAACTTTGGCAAATTTCAGGATCAGGAGCAGTTGCGTGCAGTGACAGAATCTGTACTTATTTCTCTGGTTATTCAGTGTAGTGGTCATGCACCCCGTGCTGAATTCCTTCTCTTTGCTTTGCGTAGTTTGTGCAGCATAGGTTACATCAACCTAGATACTTTTCTTTCTTCACTCCTTTCCTCAGTTACTGCTGCCGAGTTATCAGTAAGTCAGGGAAGTCAAATGATGTCTACTGCCCTTGGTTCAACTTTATCACATCCTGGGGTATTGCCATCTTCTGGTTTAATATCCAATGCATCTAACTTTCAGTCTACAAATCCTGCATCTCCATTGCACTCAGTTCACGGTATTGGATCTCCTGCTCAGTCAGCCAACGAACTATCTTCTCGTGGCCCTTCAATACCTATAAACTCATCTGATCACACTTCGAACGGGCAACAGTCTATGACCAGAGTCAGTATGTCAGCACGAGATAATGCCATAAGTAGTTTGCGTCAACTATGCTGCAAGATAATATTGACTGGCCTTGAAACGAACTTGAAACCAGTCACTCATTCTGAAATTTTCTACCATATGCTGAATTGGTTGGTGAACTGGGACCAAAGGCAGCAAGGAAGTGATGAGCCTGACAGTATAAGATCCTGTAAACCTGACAAATCTTTAATTGAATGTCTTCATAGTTGTTTGGATGTGATATGGCTGTTGGTTGAGGATGATAAATGTCGTGTGCCATTTTATGAACTATTGCGCAATTGCTTGCAATTCATAGAAAACATACCTGATGACGAGGCATTGTTCACACTCATACTAGAGATTCATAGGAGGCGAGATATGATGGCTATGCATATGCAAATGCTAGACCAACACCTCCACTGCCCTAGCTTTGGAACAAACCGCTATATCCCTCAAACCATTACAAACATAGCAGTTGATCAAGTGACAAGCATGAGATTTTCACCGATCACATATCCCAGTGTGCTCGGAGAACCATTACATGGAGAGGTGAGACTGTTATGTAGAGATTACTCTGAGAACTGTTGTATAACTCTTACTGCTTGTTTCTTTTACTAATTACTATTGATATAGAATTTCACATTATTATTAAGAGCCAAAAGAATAGTACTAGTGACATTGAATTTCACATAATTACTTGGTCTCAAAAAAAAATTCTTACCAATTGTAATCCGAAAGAGATGAAAATACTATTTTACTGCTACCACAACCGAAGTACAGTTCCCGTGGTTTATACGTTTCAATGCCAAAAAAAAAAAATATCTATTAGCAAGAACAAACATGGATATAAAGATTTATGGGGTGAATAGCATATTTCGAGCAATAGGGTCAGTAGTTAACATAACTATGAAGCTTATTGAATCTGTAATGGGTTAAATAGCATTAAAATTGGTTTAGGGGTTACATGTGTTTTCAGTTTGAGCTACATGACGAAGTTTCCAGTTCTTACTCAATATTAGGCTTTAATTTAAGATGATAGAGTTCTTACTTAATTTAACCATAAGATTGTTTCAATTTTGACTTGTCTCTATAACTTTGTTTGAGTCTGACATCCTTATGATTGCTTCCTGAGCCACACGTAGTGACCACATAAGACAAATAATTAGATGGATGCATTATCCTTAAAGTTTACTTGCACTAGTATTAAAAGCTCTACTATGATCAGCAGACTCTACTTCCATATTATAGATGGTATAGCCACATGACATCCTTATGGTTGCTCTATGATCGCACTAGTATTAAAACCTCTTATTACTTCATAAGTTAATAAGAGGTTGAGGGTTCAATGCTCAGTGGAGGCTTGGTGAGTACATTAATATTTTGAAAATGATCATTTAAAAAAAAAATCATGAAAGTGCTGCTGTTTTTATTTCAATAATTATTTTGATTTACTTATGCCCTGAAGATTGCTTTTGTGTATTTTCTCCAACATTGCTTCCTTATATTTTGTCTATTTGGTGAAAGCCAAAGCGTTATTGTTCTAACCAACCATGTTGACCTTCTTGTTATGTAAATTACTATCAGGACAATACAGAAATTACAATATGAAATGATAAAGCCATAAAGATGTACTAAAGTATCCCTTTTCGATTAGGATCTTGCTGCTTCTATTGAAAAAGGAAGTATGGACTGGGAGAGAGCTATGCGTTGTATTAGGCATGCTATTCGTAATACTCCATCACCTGATTGGTGGAAACGTGTGCTTGTTGTCGCTCCTTGTTATCGGTTACAGTCTCAAGCTCCTACCGGTGGTGCTGTTTTTACTACTGAAATGATTTGTGACGCAGCAATTGATAGAATCGTTGAACTTTTGAAGTTGACAAATTCAGGCTCAGGCAATATGCACATTCATTAGACTTATTCCACTACAACATAATACATTTACTTATTAATGACTATACGCATCTTTTTGCTATTTTCTGGCAAGTTACTACTACAGTTCTAATATTTACTACTGATGTTCTTATTTGATCGTTAAACAATCTTTTAGCCGCATTATTCAATATGTTAATGTGATAATTACGGTGAGCTGTTAGCCTGTTGATACTTAAAAAACTGCCGCTGTTACAAGGATAATTGTTGTTGGTGATTGTATGGGGTCTGTATATGTTATCAATAGTTTGTCATATTCATCTGAAGCAGTTTTTCACTATTAATTGTGTTTTAACTTGTCTTTTGTACACGTGGCATGAATGATGAGGCCTTGATGTATTTATATCAGATTGTAGTAGTTACTTACCAAGGACACGAAAAAATATAAAAATGTGAAAACATCTGCTAGCCATTCATTAAACTCATGTTTGCTTTGTCTGCTTCAGATTTACTTGCAGCACATATATATACACATATGTTATATTATTCATATAAACATGCAAACATTTAAAAGCTTGAAATCAGATACCTTAATGTTTTATATATTTGATGCATTTTTTTTAGGATAACCCAAGTATGCGTGTTTGGTTTCTCGTTAGGGTAGTGCCGTGTCATTCTTGCATTCATTCTCTCACAGTCTTTTCTGTTGTTTTTTCCCCAGCAATAGTTAGTTATTATCGAAAACATCTTTCAACTTAGTTTCTGTAAATTTAGAAGATCTTTTTCCTCAAACCAGATTAGGGTAAGGTCTGAGTACATTTTACCCTCCCAGCTTAATATATGATAAGTATGTTTGGTTAGGTCTTGGTTTATTTAGGAAATTAAAAATGCAATCTCTCTCACTAGAAACCAGGGTGAATTTCCTAATATATATGCTTTGTTCTTCATGAGTGCCGTAAAATTAATGGTATGCTAATTTGACATGTTAATTTATTGCAGACGTAAATTGCTGGAATGAGTGGCTTGTCTTTGCGGACCTATTCCATTTTCTCATGAAAAGTGGGTGTCTTGATTTTGTTGATTTTGTGGACAAATTAGTTGCACGGCTTGCAGACGGTGATCAAGTTATTCTTAAAACAAATCATGTCACGTGGTTGCTTGCACAAATTATTCGGGTTGATCTTGTTTTAAATGCTCTGAATATTGACCATAGAAAGGTTAGCTGTAATATGTTTATATTATCTATCATATTGTTTCAATTAAAGTTTTTACGACTTTATTTTCTTGTCATTTAGAGTAGCATCTCTTTCTATTTATGCCTTTTTTTAACACGGCACTATGGTTTATTCAAATGTTTCTAACATCGGAGCCATAATTATATTTATTACTTGCAATGAAAAGGTTGGGTTCAGTTTCCAGATTGTTTAAAGTTATGGCGTGTCCTAGTTGTGATACTTGGCCAAATAATTATTGTAGTTTGACATAAAAGGTTTTTTGGTAGGTAGAGACAACCCGAAAGATGCTATCTTTTCATAAAGAAGAGAGAAGCTCCGACCCTAATAGTCCACAAAGTATCCTTCTCGATTATATAAGCAGTTGTCAAAATCTACGTGTCTGGTCACTGAATACAGCAACCAGGGAAATTTTGAACAATGAGCAGCTTCAGAAAGGAAAGCAAATAGATGAATGGTGGAAGCAAACAAACAAAGGTATGTTGTTATGACTTAATATCAAAAACAGCAGACAAACACAAACATAAGCTCAGGAACGTATATGAATAACTCACTTTGTCTCAGCAATTACAAATTGAACTATGATATGAAATTAGGGTTACAACTAACCCCAATTTGAGGAGAGGCCGCCTCCAATTGAAAATACTACTCTCAAGACAAAATGCATACCTTCTTTTGTACATCCACGCTGTTGTTGGTCCATGTGAGTTCCTTGCACATGTTTCTTGGTGTTGGGACCCAAACCAGGGACAAACCCTTGACGCAACGGAATAACACCTGAAAGAAAGACTTAATACGTAGAACTCACACCAGTTCTACCACCGCAAGTTATAAGCTACAATACAAGCAATAATAAAGTAAATAAGAAGTGAATTTGTTGGCCAAGTGAAAGAGCCTTTTTTCTCTTGTATATATTGATACGTATATATTTTCTGTATATAATATAACTCTCCTTAAAAAAACCTAGCTAATTCACTACTGTTTACATATCATAATAACCATGGGCCTAATTTAAGAATTAACCCAAAAAACACTTTTGGGTCAAAAATATCCGGTCCAAG
>PHNY01078278.1:13161-29765 GCA_003724115.2 Anethum foeniculum
TAATACTTATCAACTTAGTGTATATTAATTTGCGTTTTAATGGAAAAACTAAATGCCTGGTCACTTGAGCACTTATCAGACATAGATAGCAAAGTACAGTAGTATGGTACTTATCATCATTTTGAAAAAAGCAAAGCTAAATTCTTAACCATTGCGATCTGTATGTCACAATCTTGAATTATGGAGTCTGTTGTCACATCTTCTTGACCTAACATATATGGAAAATGAGAAGAAACTGGACTCAACGCAATTAATCAAACAAACATAGGCCCGTTTGGCAAAACTGCTTTCCACTTATAAGTTACTTATTTTTTTTCAAAATTTCATATTTTTAATTTTTTTTTCAAATATAAATATTTATTATAAGAATTAAAAATCAAATCTTATTTTNCAAAATAAAAAATAAGTTACTTATTTCCAGAAAAAGTACATATACACGTACTTTTTCTGAAAATAAGTAACTTATTTTCAGAAATAAGATTTGCCAAACGGGCNNNNTTCAATACTACATTATTGTTGCTTTCAAATTATTTGCTAGTACTTGAAAACACACACCGGACACGTACACTCTTAAAACAAAGTAGAGTAACATAAAATTATATTAAAAAATGCGATTAACTTTTAAGCTGTAAATATCACTGAATCTAGGTAAAATTTCGTGGCATGACTCTAAAGAACAATGAACGTTGTTTTTGTGACTCAATTTTTTGAAAAGTTAATCTTGCATCAATACCACAAACAGCTTACCTACCTAAATGGGGACAGAAGTAAAGATTAAGGGAGCTTAAACTTGTAAAGTAAAACATAATTAACTCTGTCACTTAATTATGACTGCACATGAATATGAGTCTACTAAAAGGCACTCCATTGTACCAAATTATAAGTAACAAAAAAAAACATTAGTTTTAGATTTGGTCACCTAATAATGTAGTACAATATGTTAACACATTTATTTTTTTCATATATTTCTAAATCTCCTTCTCCTTGGCATTATGTTACAGACTTACAAATGGAATGATGAGCGGTGCATGAACTCGTAAACTGATAATGATTTCCCGTACAATTGCAGTCATGTTGGTAAATATAATACTAACAATAAATAATAAGAGAATGAGAGTGATTAACTCGCTGGTTTTAGGCTGTAATCCAATGTACTTGGCAAATATAAATTTGTTATTACTTCTTGTTTTTTCACAGTGACAAGCACACACAGCTGTAACTTGTAATTTGGTATACCATTCCATCATATAACCTTAAACATATCCGTTGATGTTGTTGTAGTATTGTACTACAATAATCAAACTGCAGGTTGGCATCGCTAGGTTGAAGAATCCATCTTCCCATATTAAATTCCAAAAGCTAGTTGTTGACATTGTTCATATTACTATTTCTATTCCAAGTTGATTAATTCTATTGTCATCTGGTTTGTTTACCTTGAACAAACATCATTATTGAAATTCTGCAAACAACATTCATTTTTCCAAAATAATTCATTCCAAACTTTAAAATTTGACAAAATTTTAAGATGAACTTGGCATTTTAATATTTTAATATCAGAAAAATGTCTCTAATGTCTCCGCTTACATATATTATATACCGACTTCCTATAATTTTGCAGTGAGCTAAATTTTTTTAATCCGAGCTCTGATACAATTTTGAATATTATTGTGTTTGTTCTTCCATTCTCGAACCTTTTCTTTTCTTTCTTTGTTTGGTGTTATTGAGGTTATGGCATTTTTGAAATCAAATTCATTATAGTGACAGGCTCTAATGTTACCTATTTACCAACACTTGACTACTAACATGAACAACCTGAAATAATGGTACAAATGAAAGAATTAAAAACATAAGCCGAACCCCAGAAGTCCAAGGTTCAAGGAGAATCTAAACAATGTGTTTTGCACCTGATAGACAATAGAAATAAAAATGCACAAATAGTACAAGTGTATCTATCTACTTGCCTTACTAAAAGAAGAAAACAGTTATATTAGGTTGCCATAAATGTTTTGACAGTTAAAATATTTGCAAAGTCTAGCCTTCCAACCATGAACTACACTTTTTGGTCCATTTACTAATTTCTCCAAACTAGACACTTCTTTAAATCTTAAACAGTTAAACTAGTAAATAAATTTGCTAATGAAACACATAAAACCAAACCAAGTCATGAAAGCTTCATTTGATTGGTTAGTGCCTTGTGTGTAGTTCCCACTACACTAAACTACACCTGTAAGTATCCCTGGCCGTCTCTCTCTTCTCTCCTCTCTCTTTCTCTCTGCATCTCTCTCTCTCTTTCTCTTCTCTCTCCCTGCTTCATATTATACCGACATGGCTCCTAGTAAATGGGGTTTCTCGGCTTAAGTTATTTCTGAATTCTTGGAGTTGACTTGGGTATGTTTGTAGAGTAACCTCGTTTTCTTGGTTTTGATTTTGATTTTATTTTATTTTATTTGTCATCGTTTTCATCTCTTCTGCCATTAATCTTTATGTTCAAATTTGATAGTAATATTTGAATTCTTTAATCTTCTTTGTTGATTATGTATGTGAAGGTGTCGGGCTCAAGTATAGACTAATTTAGCCTGCAAATTACAAACCAGTGACTTGTAGTACTGTGACCATGATTTGTAGTATTGTGACTGATTTTTTGTACAATTGTGATGGCTGATCTGTACTAATGTGACTCGTGATTCTTATCTGGTTTGTAGAATGTGTAGGCTATAATGGTTTGCGGTGCAACATAAATTTGTGTCTAAATATATTCTACTTTTTTTTAGAGTTATGGGCTGTATTTAGCTTTAGAATTTTATATGTAAACATGACAAGATTTTGTAATGTTGAAATACTCACATGTTTCAATATAGTTGTACATGGAAATGATTCTGCGCAGGCTTATATTTTTTCTTTAGTAGAGTCCCTAGCTCTGAGAGAAATTGTTCTTGAAACAACTTTTGGTGGATTAATTTAGTGCTAAAGATTGGAAAATAAGATTGTTTGAAATTCTAACTGTGTTTTGATAATTCAGGTGGGATTCGCAGTAGAAAAGTACTTGTATTTAGTTTGAGAATCAAATATGACTATGCATTCTGTATATTTCAAAGAACATGAAGGGGTTCAGGATTCCATCGGCCACTTATCATCTGCTTCAACACCGTGGTGGAGCGGACTAGGGACCCAATTACCATATGTTGATCCTGTTAGCCAATTGAGGTCGTCGATTGTGGATAACAATTTTAATGGAGACCAATACACTGCTACTAAGTTTGGCGAGCATTGTGTGGGACAAGGGTCTGAGAAAGGGAACACCTCTCATTTCACTATTTTTCCTGGTAGTTCTCTTAGTTCTATGTTTACCGTATTTTATTCTACCTTGAATGGGAAAAACCTTAATTATGCACTTAAAAATTATTGAATAATTAGCATAAAAAGGTTTGGTATAAGATAACAAAATTATAAGTTGTTCCCCGTTGCTTTGATTTGTTTCTCTTTGGTGTGCTTTAGTTAAGCAGATGTATTCAGATCAGATTTTGACTCAATCTTACTAATCTGTGGATTATTGGATTCTGCAAGGTCTATAGATTATTTACTTTTATGTAAAGTACGACAAACTTAGACAGAATGAAGCAAGAGTTGAACAGAGTTGGCCTCTAATTCATCAAAAATCTCTTAGGTAGATGTTGGATTTCTATAACTCTATAAAACCTTTATAAATCCTACAAAATCCACCATCTGAACAGAGTTAGAAACACGTGCTCTACTTATTTTTTCGTACAGGTGGGATAGATAAAGAACTGAGATCTGTTCATTTCTTTGAATATAGCATAAGAATTTAGAGTAAAGGTCTTTAATTGATAATATTGATGAATGTGATAAAGAAATTAGAATAAAAAAAAACAATAGAATTAAGAAAGTTGATCAAATGATGGTAATTGATTAAATTTTCAAACTTGCTTTAAATTTGTTTTCTCTGTTTATACACTACTACAGCTACATCACTTGGTCTAAGAGTCAGGATTCTATTAACCATCAAAGCACTTTTTTCCACTAAATCACTAAATCATATTTAAAATCAGGTCATTCCAAAAGTCCAGCAAATGGACAAAAACTTGTGCCATCTCAGGCAGCCTTTTCAGTGGAAGCAACTTCACCAGATTATCAAGGTCACTTTGAGCTAGGATTTGTACAACCTGTGGTAAGATTCCAGCCACCACACTGCATCCTTCAAAAGTTACAGCTTATATTTTAATTTTCATGGCATCTTCTTTCTTTTGGGTTGGTATAGATATGTGCCAAGTATCCTTATGGGGACCAGTGCTATGGAGTCTTTTCATCTTATGGGCCTCAAATTACGGTTCGTCGCCCTGACCTTCTATTCTTCACTAGAGCAAGTCCAATGCATAGCTATAATTGACTACATATACAAAATGATCACCACATAAAATTGCAAGCATAAGTAGATACACACTACCACAAAGAACTTATCAAAGTGAGCGAACAGATCTAATATTATACTAAGCATTTAAGAACTACTCTTCATAGTCTCCTTATTCCACATTTTATTTAATATGCTGGCTCTATGACATGCAAGTAATGTAAATGAAACTTCAAATGCTATAATAGGAATGCTGCCAGTAGTCAGTCCAAATGTTTGAATGAATGCTGGCTTAGTATAAAGACAAAAATAATCTAAGGAAAAAGGTGCTTTTACAGTGGGACGGTAAGAGGTACTAAGTTGTGCTTCCCTGGTGTTCCTATGAAGAAATTATAATTCATCATTATTTTTTAGTCGTTGATACTAATGTAAACTTAACTAGTATAGGTGTTGGTTTCGGAGTATAACTTGCACATGCAACATTACAAATTACAATGTGCTCCATATGATGCGAAATGAATTGTTTATCTTTTGTTTTCTCTATTTTTTAGTAGAACAATTGAAATAGAGGTCGATAATTTATGTATTTCACCATTATGCAAATGTGATGAATGTTATAGTTTTGCTTATTTATGCTATAAATCTAATTGATATAACCGACCACAGTGATTGGCAAAGAGACTTCTTGCAAACTTCAATGATTTCTGTGATTGATTCTTCAACATAAGAGCAAGAGTAATGCATAGACTGTGTTGATAATAATCCAAAAAGGTAGATGAATTCAGTGGTTCTACCTGAATTTTCAGCACATAAATAGATCATACACTGAACGCTTAATATGAATATCATTGTATTGGCTGTTACAAAATTGGAACGTCATGATTACATTAACACTTGATAATTTTTTGTGCTTGCCTATGGTTCCACTTCAAAGATCTTCTAATCTGTATAAAATAATTGGGTTAGATGTAAAATATTTAATCCATGTGCGAAAACGTAGAAATAGTGGAAAGGAATTCTATATTTTGTTTGGAAAAATAGTCACCATGAAACTTGATAGTAAAATTGAGCTATATCCACAAAGCTTGTAGTTAACAAAACATGTAATGCATTGAGCAGGAAAACATGAAGTACAATATACAGAGAATAAATTTTCTTTGATGACTTGGTGAATAATACTACAATATGCTGTTTACACATATTCTGAAGTAGAAACTAATTTCTACCAAATATAGAAAACGTGCTTCTTGAGTTGGCAAGAAAACAAAACAAAGACTGCAACTTTTGGACCTAGAAGAAGCTTATCTTCTAATCTTTATATGATACTAGATTTTGCACATAAAAGAAGCTTCCCATTCTAAACCTTTGTATGATATATCTACATATATGTTGGAATTAGAATCAAATAATGAAGAAAGCACAATGCTTTTCTGATTATATCTGCCCTACTTCATTACAATTATTGCTACTTAACTCTTTATCTACAAATACTAAGAAGACTAGTCTGCATCATTTATAAGGTACATGAATACGATCAGGAGACTTTTGATTGAATACACCAAATATATGACTCCTCAACATGCAATACTTATTACTTATGTATCTTTATTCTTTTTATAGTCTTGAATAACATTTCATTTCTGAAAATGTCTAGGGCCGGGTTATGCTGCCCCTGAACTTAACAACTGATGATGGACCAGTATTTGTGAATGCCAAACAGTACCATGGAATAATCAGGCGCCGGAAGTCCCGTGCAAAGGCGGAGCTGCAGCAAAAACTGACAAAAAATCGCAAGGTGTGATGATCTTTGGATATTACTGAATGAAAATTTTATCTGCAGGGAAACCAAAACCAATTGTATATGATCAATAAGTGTCAAAGTGGTATTCAGAGGTTAATTGATCTATATATCTATGAAAAAATCAGTAAAAATCCTTTAGTTCAACAGTTATACCTGAATACTTGAAAATACAAAGTACTGATTATAAACCAAACATGCCCACCCAGTATGTCTGACTTGAAAGTAGGGTCTGGGGAGAGTGCAAGGACGAAAAAATTTCTCCAATTCGTAGGAGTAGAGAGACTATTTCCGACTTTCTGTGAAGATCCCGGCTTTTGAAAAACAAATGACTGTTCGTAAGATACAATATTATGCACACTGATACTCTAACGCTTCAATTGTTGATTGCTTTTGCCCATTAATATAGAGTAGTAGTGTGCAAAATCAATGCATGGTTTAGCAGTTAAAGGTCAGTACTCTTAGTTGTTACTGTCATGCTTGGACTATTTGCTTTAATGCATTTCTTCTTTGACGCGTGTCTAGTGTAATCACAATTGTAGTGATCCATGGCCTCAAAGTATTCTGTAGTATAGACCTCTGTATTTTTGTTTTATCTTGCCATAATAAAGCTAAAGTCTGACTCACTAGTTTGCAATAATTTCTATGCAGCCCTATCTGCATCTTTCTCGCCACCTTCATGCTATGCGTCGACCCAGGGGCTGTGGTGGTCGCTTCCTGAACACAAAAAAGGCAGATGAAGGTGAAAAAGGAAGCAACTCAAAAAGGACTGGGATAGGACAACTTTGCCAGTCTACTGGTTCTCAGAATTCGGACATTCTACAGTCTGATAGCAGTATCTCACCAAGAGAAGCAATTCACATCAGGTCTAATCTTTCTGGATCAGAGGTTACTAGCATGTTCTCCATGGGAGATCCGAACAACTTTCCTATTCATAATATGCAAGCATCCACCCTTTCTCTTTCTAGTATGATGAATACTCGACATGGCATTGTTATGCCTAGTAAGTGGATTGCAGCGGCAGACAACTGCCGTAATCTTAAAGTTTGACAACTACGATGGGGTTGGTGTCAAATTGTTGGCACCGAATCCCATCATATCTGTAACCAAGTGATAGGATCGGTCGCATTTAGTCCCACATTTGGTTGCAGAGGCAAATCATCCTTGGCTTATGCATTAAAGTTGTCTTTGCTACCCATATCACTCTGATATTGGGTTAGTCAGAGATGCTAAAAAACTTTAAATGCACCTTTAGAACTAAAAACTATTAACGGGTATGGTATGGTACCCGTTATCTAAATAAGACAACGAAAGCACGGGCTTTCATGTTTGTAATGGTGAAGTTTATTGTATTAAAAATTGTCTGGGGCGTGGATTTCGAGCTTGCTCGCTAACTATGTCATGAAAGTCTTTCATGTAAAGGACTTCAACTTGTGACATGTAATAGTTCTTGCAAGTCTTTCATGTAAAAGACTTCAATTTGTGAAGTTGTGCTATGTAATATGTTATGCCTTGGCCTGCTGTGTAAAAGACTTCAAACTTGTGAAGTTGTGTCATGTAATATGTTTTGCATTGGCCTGCTTGTAAAAGACTTCAACTTGTGCTATGTATGTTTAGTAGATGAAAGACTGGTTGGAACAATGTTGTGACAAACTTTGAAGTTGTGTATATACAAACTGTGTGCAGCTACCATGCCCATTTTATTTCTTAGATGTACTAACAATTTGTGTAATATATATGCTATTCTTAGATATTTTTATATGGTAATTACCAAACGCTAGATTTTTGTATTGAGCCATCTCTTATTAGAGCAGCACAATCAAAAACTTAAATATATATATATATATATTAAAAAGTATATCATGTATATTTTTATAATTTTTTTGAATACTACTACATGGAAATAGAAAATGAAAAGACAGTTGATTCATCCTAATAACCTTAGCACATACAAACTATATCAAAGATGTAAAGTATATTATTTAAAAATTATAATTATAATTTCCGCCACCAACAACCTTGTGTTTTGCTGCTGCATCCACTGAAGATATAAATCTGGTCCAACATGATAGAATCAGCTTTAAAAGATTGAAGGAAATGCTGTATCGTACAGTATCATCACCCATGAAGAGCCTATAGAGAGTAAGATTTCCGTTGCAATCTTCTGCACTACCTGTTCATGAATGGGAAACACTAACCTGTTATTAAACAGTGTCCAAATTAAGCACGAGTGTTTCTTTTATCATTGACGAGCAATTTCTTTAAATTGTAAAAGAAAAAAGGATAAGAGAAGCAATTTTTATGTATAGGAAATCAGGCAAGGGAACTTAGCGTTAAGCTCTACCTTTCCTTGTTCTGCTCAAGAATGTGACAGAAATCCACAACATGTATTCGTGTGCGCAAAAACATTGGCAACTTCATAGCATATGCCAATTCAAACAGCTCTTCAAAATACCTGTTTTAAACAAATGAAGAGATATAAAAAATTATTGGGCATTATACAACGGAATTGGATTGGAGTAAATGTCCTCACAAGTCTCCAGCTTTGTTCTCCAGACTTGGCTTGAAGTGTGCAACATGGATACGTGTCTAAGTGTCAGACTCAGAAATTTTTTGATATATTTACATGTTTGGGGCCTAAAATAAGGTGTTTTAGTGTTCACACCCATGTCTGAGTGTCAAGTGACCAACAGGTACCTAAGGCAAAATGAAGAGTCCGCTTAGCGTAGCTGATAAGGGCTTCCCTAGTAAATGCCCAGCATTCAAACCCCAGAGACCAGAAAAGAACCAAAAATACATAAGAGAAAATCCATTTAAGTGTCACCAGAGCATGCCTTTTCTGAACCTTCGATGGGCAAAGATGATCATGTCAGTGTTCAACCCACATTTACTAATTGCTACAACCTTATGCAACATATTTCATATTTTAATGTTAGAAAAGCATTAACATTGCACATCAGTGACTGCTTATATTTCATATTTGAAGAAAGTCTTGGATCACAAATATGCTTCCAAATGGAGATGCATCATCTGCCGTACTTGAATGCCCCCCTGAACTGACTCTTTTTCTGGGATGGGCGGTTTATATGGTTTAGAAAGTGGGTCTGACTTAGATACATGTTGCCAGATAGGAAGAACTCAACAAGGATGATTTCAAGGTCATCTTCCACATGCACTCATAATGATCATAGCTCACCAGCCTGGCAATGTATAGATAATTTCACGGTTTCTGATACATTTATAGCCCCACTTGGTCAGTTCTGATAATATAAATGATCAGTTAATTAAAATTTGTACTGTTAGCAGTTAGATCTTCCTATAAGAATTGGTTATTTAGGAGACGAGGGTTGCTCGAGCCATTGAGGAAGTTGTGCTTGCGCAGCTCCTTTTAAGTCAAAGGTAAGCCTATCAATTCGAGTGAAGATATTCAGGCTTGGTGCCTTACACTATCGATTAATCCAAGAGCAAAATTTTAAAAGGGTCTATATTATTTTTACCTTAGCTAACATTGTAAATGCTACAGAAGAACTAAAATCTTACAATTTTTGAAACAAAATAACTAGTAAGTTGAAATGTTACATGAAACTAATAAAAATTATCCATCATTAAAAATGACAAGCAGATGCATGTCAGTAAGCTAACATAGTAAGAGCTACACCAGAAATCACTTAGCTAGAGGCAGAAGCATATTGCTGAGCCCTTTGAATAGATTTACCAAAACCATTGCTTAAAAGGTAACATATGCTGCTATCAGGCAGATCTATCACACCAACACCACCTGCATCCTTCTTAGCAGCTAAACATGCTTACATGAATTCTTCTTCATAAGCCGAGATCAATCCTCTATGTCCAAAGATATCAAATTACTGAAGCAGCTATTTCTTTTACATATTTCATGGCATGGAAGCATATACACTTCATTCTAGTTCAATCATCAACTGGGATCATTTTAACTCCTGCAGCTATTGGCATGCTCAAAAGTCCAATAAATATGCAATAAAACCATTGCCCTAAAGTGAGAGGGTATGTGTTCGCAAATGTACCAAAGAACTCAACTATCATGATCTGAAATATGACTGTAGCACCAAGAACACTTGCAAAAACGTTGTTTTCTAGGATACCCTTAAATACATCGATCCTTTCCATTTCTCGGGAGCTTATCTCATTGAAAACCTGCAAAATGACATCAGAATGTATTCAAGCAATGGATAAAATGGAAAAAGAATGCCAACTAGACTTCACAAATTCACTGACCACTAGGACTAAACTAGACTTTAGTTCAGTTAACATCACCACACCAGGACAATCAGCTAAATCATAATCAATAGAATACATACAAAAATTCACACACATACAAACGTCCAGGTTCAAGAGCCTACATTGAATATGTGAAAAACTCTACAAATCAGTAACATATTTACATACATTGTAATATACCATTTTACAATGGAAGAGATAATTTCAAGAAGTTACCTGACAAAAGACAAATGAGTTAAAAATAAGTGTGTTAAGTATCAAATCAGAATCAGGCCCGTCAAGACTAAATGCTTCAATTCCT
Source organism: Anethum foeniculum (assembly GCA_003724115.2). Lineage (NCBI taxonomy): Eukaryota > Viridiplantae > Streptophyta > Magnoliopsida > Apiales > Apiaceae > Anethum > Anethum foeniculum. Next base: position 23,884 of record PHNY01078278.1, read on the forward strand.
TTTGCTTGAAGATACCAGATCACGATGAACTGATATATAGATTGTCCAATAATATTCCTCCACATGACATTACTAATAAAATTTCCCTTCCTCCCAACTGGATTTCTCTTCATTAGTTCATCATTTGGAGGCTCAGTGGCTAAAGCAAGAGCTCCCAATGTATCCATAATCATGTTAACCCACAAAAGCTGAACAGCTGTCAGGGGAGCACTCCCTGGAAAAATCGGAAAGAACCGTAAAACATCAAATTATTGTTTTTGGATAATATCAGGTTGCTAAATTTCTTAAAGATTTCTTTAAGTTACAAAATTTATGTAACATGTAAAGAAAGGCAGGATCATAACCTGTTACACAGGCTGATGAAAAATTAACAACCAGTGCCACAACATTAACCGTCAACTGAAACTGCACAAACTTCTGTATGTTTATGTAAACTGAGCGTCCCCATTTAGCGACCGTTACAATTGTCGAGAAATTGTCATCCAGAATTATGACATCTGCACTCTCCTTGGCCACCTAAAGACAGGAAAAAGATCCCCATTCATATATGAAATTTATTAGTTTCATAAGTTTCCTAACGACGGATATATATTATATGATAGTGTGATGACACATATAATGTACAAGCCACGCCGTTATCATGAATGCACTCTGTTCTCTGTTCTGTACACAATAAGGTTTTTTTTAGATCATATACTATTGCCACATTGTATCACTATAGATCTTTTATTATGTTAACCTCAGTTCCAGCAATTCCCATTGCAAGTCCAATATCTGCTTCGTGGAGTGCTGGCGCATCATTAGTTCCATCACCAGTAACTGCCACAACTTCATCAAAAGTGGTTCTTAAGTGCTTAACCAGTGTATGCTTATCTAATGGAGAAGATCGTGCCATCACCTGAATGGGTAATTATAACAGAGTACAATAAAATAAATATTTGTTCAAATATTCTAATTTAGTCTTGTAATAAGTTGTAGTAATACCTGGATTTTGGGAACTAGTTCATGCAATTCCTCAAGATTCTTTTCACGAAAAACTGGCCCTTCTATTGCGATTCCATTCTCATTAAGTATTCCACATTCTCTAGCTATAGCTTTTGCAGTATTTATATTGTCTCCTGTAACCATCCTGACAGTCACGCCTGCTGAACGACAAAGTGCAACAGATTCCTTCACACCGGGGCGAACAGGATCTTTTATACCCACAATACCTATACAGGTATATCCCGAAGTTGGAATTGAATTATCCGGAGAAAACCCATTTTCTAGTTGGGCATAGCCAAGACATAGAGTCCGTAGAGCTTCTCCGGCAAACTCATCAATTGTAACTTTGAGATGGTTTAGCAATGTTTCATCAAGAGGAACAACCTCACCATTTGAATTAATCACCTTGTCACAGGAAGCCAGCACTATCTCAGAAGCTCCTTTAGTATGAGCCCTTAGACCTCCTTCCGGAAGTTCAAGCACTACCCCCATACGTTTCTTTGTTGAGTTGAATGGCTCGACTTTAACCACTTTAGGAGCTTCGCGCTCTGCCTGAAAATCTCCACCAAGCGACAGGCCAAACTGCAATAGAGCGGCCTCGGTTGGTGTCCCTAGTATTTCACGTTTTCCTGTTTCATCAACTACAATTTCCCCGCCTGTGTTGTTAAAAATCGATTGCAGCAGTATTTTTAATGTAGATGCAGGAAGTTCAGAGCTCAGAGTAGTAGAGCTTCCTTCTTCACTCAAATCCTTGACATTTGTACACATGCATGTCTTGACAACAGTCATGCGATTTGTTGTCAGTGTGCCAGTTTTGTCACTACATATAGTTGTTGCAGACCCCATTGTTTCACAAGCTGCAAGAACGCGGACAAGTGCTTTATCATTCATCATCTTCTGCATCGCAAATGCAAGACTCAATGTCACAGCTAGCGGCAAACCCTCAGGAACAGCGACAACAACGATAGTAACTGCTATAGCAAAATATTCCAATAATTCCAAAGCATCATCACCACCCCAGCTCAAGTAGGTTCCTCCTTTCACTTTACGGGTAATCATTTTTTGCACGAGTACTGCGAAAGTCACTATAGCAAAGCACAGGCCAATCTTACCAATAATGGTTGCTACTCCGTTCAGTTTAACTTGAAGTGGAGTCTCATCATCTCCACCCTCACTAAGAGTCGCCATAAGTTTACCCCATTGAGTTCTCATACCCACTGTAGTAACTAGCATCTTGCATGAGCCGTCCTGAACCTTAGTTCCAGACAACAAATAAGGATTATCATCAGTTATATGCACGGGCTCACTTTCTCCTGTCAGACTTGATTCATCAATTAGCATAGAAAAACCCGACACAAAGAGGCCATCTGCAGGGACTTGATCCCCAATAGCAAGATGTACAATATCCCCAGGAAGTAGCTCATATATAGACATTTTGTGCCTAAATCCGTTCCTTGTCACTTGGATCGCGATTTTTTTTTTCTCTTTATCTAAATCTCTGAACTGTAAAGATTGTCGATAATCACTAGTGGCTGTTACAAACACCACTACCAAGATACTTGCAACAATTCCAAGGCCATCTTGGGCCCCTTTTGGCCATCCTTCAGTTGCTATGCCAACAATCAAAGAAACAAAAGCACACACTGCAAGTATCATAAGAGTCATGTCATGAAGAGCTTCCCAAACAAAAACCCAGAAACCGCGTAGTTCTTTCTCAGTAAATTTATTGATTCCAAAAAGCTCTTGTCTGCGGTCAAGTGAATCTCCATCAGTAGGAAGGCCATTGGTGGTTGAGGTGCAGAGTTTGTCTGCAAGACCAGATACGCCACCATGAAATTTCACTTTCTTCATATCATGTCCCTCAACTATGGATGCCAACTCATCAGCACAAATCTGATAACCTGCTGCTTTGACATCTTCAGGTACCTCATAGTCAGTTGGCTTCATGCCTGTAAGAATTTCCCTACAACTGTCAGTTTGAAAAAAAAAATTAATCTGGAATTCCACAGATAGTGCTAGGAAATAGACCTTGGATAAACTGAAATGCGGCTTTGGAAACCAGAACTGCAACTCTCAATTTCTCCTGCAGTACGCAAGAAAAATGGTCAGCCACCTAACTAAAAGCTAATCAGAGTGGTTGTACTATTCCGGCCATGTCTCATAATTCAAACTAAGAACGAACTTGATGCAAGTCGATAGTCAATAAACTTGGTGAGTGCTGAAAATGGAACAAGGCAAAAAGACAAAATTCCCATTTTCCTTGCAATTTAAAATGGTCTCAAAGAGAATGTCTAAATAAAATAGGGGTTAAATATCAAACTGGTCATTCTGCTGAACGTAATATTCATTCTGCTGAACGTAATATATCAATTTAGTTATCAAACTTAATGGGTATCATTTAAATCACTAAATTCAAACTAAATATCAAACATATATACCTCTAAATATGTATGAACTAAACAATATTGCCTAAATTAAGACAACAACAGTATTTGACGATAAGATGGATCAACAACAAGAAGACAATTTACTAGAAGAAGAAGAACAGAAATCTGACTACAGGTGTAGCGGTAAGATGATAACGAGATGGATCGACTTTAAAATTATTCGAACTAAAAGCAGTTGAAACAATACAAGAAAAATGTCTGGCGCTGAAACATGGAAGAAATCTAAAACAGTTAATATAGAGTAAAGCTTAAGTAACATAGTTAATGTGAAGAAAGAAAGCTTTGTTTCAACCTAATAACAATAAAAACCAGAAGATGTAATACGAAAAAAGAACCTGATTGGTACGGCGCATGGCAGCAGCTTCGCTGCGCTTGAGGAGATTGGCAGTGTGACGAAACCTTCGTTTTGGATTCTTCACCATTCCGCACACATCTCTCCATTTCTGCAGTGTCTCCTCCGAGGTGTGCTTGGACTTGACTGCGCTGAAAGTACGATCTATATAGCCTTCCATTCTTCTCAATCTTTAACTTGAAAACTTAACGATGTTATCGAATAACTCAGAATCAGATAATGAACAATGTGAGAGTACGTAAGCTTTGGCGGAGTACAACCACCATCACGGAGAGAAAAAAGCAGAGCTTTGTCCCAAGAAAAAATCAAAGAAACAAAGTGGAGAAGAGGAATGTAAATAGTGAGTTAGAAGAAAAGGAGTAGGATCTTAAAATAACTAAATAAGGCATGCAAGAAATGGTCCTAGTAAAAACTTGAGCTGATCTCATTTCTTTTCTCCTATTTCAGTGCTGGTGAAGCCACAGCTAACTAAACTAACGATTTGGCAGGGTGATTTTTTGAAATACAAATGAGATAAATTTGTCAAAATTATATGCTTAAATTCAATATTTAAGTGCACCACCAAGTTACTGTACAACTTTATGATTGTCCATAATACAGGCTTCTCAGTTATTCAAATTTATCATGTTTGGAATATAAAATGAACGCTTTTTCTATTACATTACAAATAAATCACTTGCAAATGCAATACGAATGTCATTAGTTACAAAAAAAAAATGTAATTATTTTTTAAATTCAATTTATGGCCAAATATATGTACACATTTCGTCTAATAATTTCTACTATATCCGATTTTCGTAATCTAAATTAATTAAAGGTTAAAATTTGGCCAACAACTGCAAAAAGTCAGTCAAATAAAGAATCAGAGAAAAGTGTATAACACTGAAATTAAAAAGCCGGGAACATGCAGATATTTTTTAGAGGTAATTAATTTATTAATCAAAATTCATATAACATCTACAAAAATAATTATATTTGGACAAACACACACTAAAATAGAACAAAATATGGTTTTTTTTTCTGTCTAAACTACTGCGATCGTTGAGCAGATCTTCAATTGTGGTATATCTCCGGATAATATCGTTGAAGTATATATCATTTCTGGAGAGATAATTTAACAATGTGTTCAAGATGTAAGTAATGTATATAACTGAATTTGTCAAAACGCAACTGACCATGATTGCGATTTCATACTCAAATCAAATGAACCAATATATAAATTCTCGTAGATCTATGATCCCGGATAATAATAGAAACAGACTCTCACATGGAGAGACAACAAACCCAACACATGAATTGAAGAAACCCATCAACAGGGTATTAACGCTCTCAATAAAGAGAGATATTTATTGAAATAAAATAAGATCAACAGAAAACTAAGTAAAAGGGGGCTTCTCATCAATAAAAAGGCCGACGATAGCTCGAAAAAATATTTTTAAGGTTTTTAAGAGATGGGGAGACGAGAGAAGCGGCTAAGAGTGTATATAACTATACCATTAACATCTATTTATTTGGTTAAAAATCTATACTATCCATTTATAGTATCTGTACTATACTTGTAGAACACAACACATGAATAGAACACATGATATTCGATTGTAGGTTGCATACAGTGCCTAATCTAAAGACATATAAATAAGTATTGTTGAATGTAAACAAAATAAAAATCGATATTAAAGTTGTTGTACCTATGAATTATATGTAATTTTTTTTATAACCAGGTGTCTGGAAAAGTTTATGTTTACCTTGACTTAGAGCCGGCAATTCAGTACACGACACGAAAACACGATACGAAAACGACACGAAAATTACGGGTTTGGGTTGACATTTTCGGTACACGACCACGAAAGTACACGAACACGAAATTATACGGATGAATTTAGTGTCAGTTTTGGGTTTACCCTTGGGTCACGAAAGGAAAGTACACGAAATAAATAAATATTTAAATAAATTTATTAAAATTATATGAATATATTCTAAAGATAGATACAAAATTAGTTTCAAATTTAAATTTTACAAGACTTAACCACACTTGATTCTTTATGATTAAGACTTGACTAGTGAAAACTCAATATTTAAATATTTTATTTATTTATTTT
>PHNY01078289.1:2895-13537 GCA_003724115.2 Anethum foeniculum
TTTGTTCAGATATGACCAAAGCATATGTCGGATACGCCGTACTAACCACGTGGCTATCTGGATGGGAAATTAAGCACATTCTACCACGCGTTGGTGTGGGAAGGCATGACTGGAGAGGGTGCTGAAAAATGCGTGGATGTGAAGTGTAATCGATATACATATATCCATGTCAGGCGTGATCGGNAAGGACATTAATGTTATTGGCACAAGTTTTTTACTCAGGATTAAAATATGCATGTACGTCAAACGGTGTTGTTGAGTATATACAAATATTTTTAAAAATATAATAGCGCGACTGTAATAATGATAATGGACATTTAATGATTTTAAATATAATAAATATAAACTTTTTATATTTTAAAAAATAACCGTTCGGTTCGGTGCGTAGCACGGGTAAAATGCTAGTTTATAATAAATTAAATCATATTTAATTAATTATAAAATTTCTAATCAATTATTTATTTCATAAATAAATAATGACTAGCTATTATTAATTAATTCCTCCACCAATAAATCATTCTCTTTTATGATGTGACCTTGTAGATTCAATATTAAAGCCGGTAGTATAAATAAATAATAATAATACTATTTTATTATCATTTATATGAATACTTCTAATTCATTAAATACGATTAATAAATTAATCATATTTATTCTACATCATGAGGGATACTTCTTAGCATATAGCAACTATCTGGATAATATGAATTCACTGCTTAGAATACCAAGAAGAAACAATACGATTAATTCCTTCTACCCTACAATTGTCCTGATTAAATACAAGGTATGGATCTCGTGTCAAGCCTATCTAATTTAATCTTATGTTTTTCCTCTTCATTATGAATTGTTCCAATTAATGCAAATTAGAAACTTCTTTCTAATTTCAGTCACTCTGGCCAGAGATTCCTGAACTAGCATAAGTGGAATAGTATAGGACATTCTCTTTTTTTACTAGAAGGGGCAGATCCTTTGTTGATCATTCACTATCTTCGTGTACAAATTCCTCACCCAGAAGAGCCCTTAATATTGTCCCTAAAGACTAAGAACTAAACCAAAGTATAATTCAATGTACACAAGATGACTATGACGACCTCAAGTCTAAGGACACTTGTACAACCATCACATTGTGAACAACTACTGACACGTGAATGAACTCCATTAGTTGTTTAACTGTGCGAGTCATGTTCAGTGAACGTATTCTCTAATAAGCACCTACATACTAGCTATAGTGACACCACACAAATGCCTATGAGAACAGACATCCTTCAAAATGAAGCAAGCATAGTATGCACCAATCTTTGCGGATTAACTAACTACCAATTAGTTATCCTGTGACCAGGAACTAATTAAGGATAGAGTTGTCATCTTTTAGATCTCATTATTATAATCTCATTATAATTCTAAAATCATTACTCTAAACTATGGTACATCTTTTTTAAACACATAAATAGATAAAGCCCGTAATAAAATCAAACAAATATTTTATTAATGTAAATGAAATCAAAACAGATTACATAAAAGTTTCTCCTAATTCATCATACTTGATTGGACTTGGGACACATCACTTTCAATCTCCCACTTGTACTAAAGCTAATCACTTTGGTATCTAATACCCTTCTTTTCTTTATGACGATCAAAGTGAATTTGAGAAATTGGTTTTGTTAATGGGTCTGCTATGTTGTTATGTGTGTCAACTCTCTCGACGTTGACATCACCTCTTTCAATAATCTCCCTTATTAGATGAAAGCGGCGCAGGACATGCTTGGAATTCTTACGAGATCTTTGTGCCTTAGCTTGCGCTATTGCTGCATTGTTTTCACAATACAACACTATGGGCTCCTCTATACTAGGAACAACTCCCAATTTAGAAACAAATTTCTTCATCCAAACAGCTTGTTTTGCAGCTTCACTTACAGCTATATACTCTGCTTCCGCTGTGGAGTCAGCCGTTGTAGACCGATTGGAACTCTTCCAACTAACTGCCCCACCATTCAAAGTAAAGACATACCCTGACATGGATTTACTATCATCACATTCTGACTGAAAACTAGAGTCTATATAACCCTCTATTTTCAACTTAGACCCACCGTAAACAAGAAAAATATCCTTAGTCCTTCTCAAGTACTTAAGGATGTTCTTCACTGCTTTCCAGTGTTCTTCACCTGGATCGGACTGAAATATGCTTGTCACACTAAGTGAGTGAGCAACATCAGGACGAGTACATAACATCACGTACATGATAGATCCTATTGCAGAAGCATAAGGAATCTTACTCATATGCTCTCTCTCCTCAGATGTCTTTGGAGACATTTTTTGGAAAGAGAAACTCCATGACTCATAGGAATGAGTCCTCTCTTGGAGTTTTCCATGCTATACCACTTTAGCAATTTTTCGATGTATGTACCTTGGGTTAAGCCTAACATTCTCTTTGATTTATCTCTATAGATCTTCATTCCAAGAATGTAGGATGCCTCTCCCAAGTCCTTCATAGTGAAAGGCAGTGAAGAAAAGTAAGACTTATATGTATAAACATTGGGAAAAATCACATAAATATTTAAACAAAATCAAAAGGATAGAAAACTCCAGAGATTGCATCAATCGGTTGAAAGACCACTTGTAGTATAGACTTAAACTTTAAGTCGAAGTATCACTACCGGAAAAAAAGTGAGGTAAATACAACAACTTAACAAAAGTAAAACATATATTGAGGACAAAGGATCGAAGATAGTTATTAAATCACATAAATAAAAATTAAAAACTAACAATCTAAACACAAAGAATTACGAGGACACTGTTAATTGATAGCACTTCAAGCAAGTTTTACATATTAAATATACTATCCTTTGCAGGAAAGTTTTCTCAACATCCATAAAATCATTAGTGGATCGAAGATGAATGCTTGAGCCCCTTTGATAAATAGGCCTTTGTTTTTATAAAAATGACTACTACAGTGACAAATTTCTGCAACTTTCTTCCACACCTTGTATAGGATCAGTATATATAAATGAATATTATATATCATCCATATTACTCATACCATATTAACATAAACTACATATACTTTAATCACTCTACATTTTCTTGAGATTTCTACACGATTAACATATTTGTCAAAATCCAGGACTTGTCCCAGCTCACTTTCATTGAACTACTTTATCCACGATTGATACTAAAGCACCTCCCACAACTGTTTCACTTTTTTTTTGCTTGAGAATCATTCAATGGCTTTATTTCTTCTTCCAATGGCTTTCAGGAATTCCAAGAAAGATAAAAAATCAATATGGTAAAAAAGTCATTTCTCCTTTGTATTACAACTTCCACATGTAGCAAATGTATACATAGAAACACACAAAACACTGTATAATGAATGCAGTATGAACCTACTGAAAGTTTAGTTTTTTTCTGGAGCAATGCATGATGGCCTAAGGGGTTTCCACTGAGTTGGTTTGTCCTGTACATGCCATATCCCTAAAGAAAATACCCTACATTTTATCACCATTGATGAACAGTCATGTACCTGCATAAACATGTTCTTGAGTGGTTAAATTTCAGACATTCAAATAATTTTTATCAAGTTACTGATTCACTATGATACAAACACCATTAATGATATGATATGTAATAATATAATTTTCATATGTAAAAATGCATCATATATAATAAATGGTTGTAAACAAAAAAATCAGGGTATCTTCAATTCACTTTTGCAGTCATGTGGTACAACTCCCGAATGTAAAGGAAAATAATTATTGAATTATATACCAATATAAAGTTTAAAATAATAATAAAGATAAATGAGTATTAAAATCATGTTAAAATAAAGTTTAAAATATACATTTACTTTCAATGTAGTAATATATTAATTTGTAACTCAAATATATGATAAGAACATTATAAAGTTTAAACTTAAAATGAACCATTGTAAGGTTCCAAGCTATAAAACTTAAAAAATGATATATCTCAAGACATGCTAATGAGTATTTATTAAAAGCCAAGATAATAGTATGATATTTGGAATCTGAAGTGAAAAAATTTTCATTTATAGTATATTTTTCAATTAAAATAATGCAAAAAAAATTACTAATATACTTTTAGGCGAGTCAAAATGGACATACTATGAGAAATTGTAAAATAATCTTGTTATTTACTTGCAATTGCAATACAATCAGAGGGGCTTGGTCCTTGAAGTTAGTTTGTTTCTGTTTGATGTGGCTCATTTAGGATTTCTTAGTTTCGTCGTCATCTTTGTAAACTGCCAGGTGAACAATAGTATAATCTGGGAGATCATTCTCATATAACCAAATATTTTGGCTGTCAATGAACATGTAATGTTAAAAAATTTCACCATATTATCAACAAATGCTTCTTTAATAATTGAATACTTTTTACAGGAAGTGTTAAGGGTGCTCCAATTAGTTTTGTTCAGGACATTAGAGGTTTATATGCATCATATTTAACTCATTTTTAATTGTATAATCATGCAAGAAACCTGTCCCAATTTTCCTAGAATTTACTATCAAGTTGTAGATTAACAACACTAATTTGGGGAGATGGACAATATTGATTAGTTAGATCACTTCACTCTCCTATAAAATCATTTTGTTACCTGCATACATCTTTATACTCCTGTGAAATTGTGTACCTGATCCAAGTACTCAGTGCAAACTAAAAACTTTGTTGGTTTGCGAACTTATAAAAATTCATTTATAAAATTAAGATAAACTAAAATATAAGATCTTACATATATTGTGGTCAACATACTAAACATATATAATAAATTAGTAGGAAAAACATACCTTCATCTTTTGAGGTATCCAAATCCTAATATTATTCTGAAACCAAGAAATTTGTAAGCCTCCCATATTTGTCAACATCTTTTTCCCTGAAAATTATAAAGGAGATGCAATAAGAAATAAAATTAATTGGAGAATTATTTATACTAAAATATTAATGTCTTATTCACCCTTGGAGCCACTATTCTTAAACTTTGTCAACTGCGAAATGGAGCAAATTAATATTCTCATTCACATCAATCTACTCATTTAAAAAGCCTTTACGGGAATATAAAGGTGCTGCATGATTGTACATGAAGTAACTAAATCAACGACATTTAATATATTGCTGGACTTATTATTTAGATGCACTGCTTTGGTTGCAATGACCTCGTCGAGTATGCAAGCTTGCAATATGTGTGTATCAAGGTCTTCAGAAGTGAGTATTGTATACTGATTAATACCGACTCTTTAGCGTTACCAAATATGGAGTACATGCGATAAGTGATTGTATATATAGCATTAAGCATTAGAATAGAAAACTAAGTAATAAATGAAATGAGAAAAATGATCACATACATGATTCAAACCAACCTGCAAACCAAATCTTATAAATTATATCATTTATCAAAGGCTTAAACACTTAAAATCAATTATAAACTCTTCCATGAAAAATTATTGAAACTAACATGTGAACCACAACATCATCATCATATACATGTTCATTAGTTTTCCAAAAGTTCTATAAAACTGAAGAGAACTTTAATCAAACAGCTTATATGCATTCATTTGAAGGTATTTATGTAGCTATGTACCTTTGATGTTACGAAGAATTATCACATATTTTGCAATCAAATCCTCACAAGCTTGATTTTCGTCTACAAATCTGACAAAATTACCACTTAAAAGTTATTAGTTCAAATCTTTAGAATCATATACAATAAAATTAACTTACGCTAAAATTATAAATAAATCAAAAGGACAAAGAACCAAACAAATTAAGAAGTACAAGAGGATTTTGAGAAGAATTGGTATATAAAAGAGGGAGAGAGAATAATAAAATGTACAGAAGAAAAGAGGAATGTATAATTCAAATTTCAAAATTTGAATCCAAAAGTGATGAAGAAGTTTCATGAAGTCTGTTGAAGCAAGCGTGTGTATATACATTCCCGAGAGAAGGACAAACACATGCACAAAGCCACGCACCGTAGAGAATGAAATGGTCAAGTGCCATTATTAGTTTATTATTGGTAAATACGGTGCAAAACAGGAGGGTAGAATGGTAAAATTCAGTGTAATTGGCTTTCAGGCTTTATAACTTATATATACTAGCTTACACCCCGTGCGATGCACGGTTCCCTCTTAATATTTATATATTTAATTTTAATAAAAATTTATAAATAATTAAATACTAAACTAATAGTTATATCATTATGATTTTAATTTGAATGTGTATAATTTTTAGGTAAGATCAAATAGTATATAAAATAGTATATGATCGAGAGATTCCAACTATTCACTTTAGTTCTAACTTTATAAATAATAATATAAATGATTGTTGTTATTGTGATTTGAACCTTGAAGTTATTTGTATCTTTATAAATAACAATATAAATGTTTGTTGTTGGAGGGATTCGAACTTGGGGCATCCTGTGAACTTATTTTTAGTATATGATCGAGAAATTCGAACTATTCCCTTTAGTTGTAACTTTATAAATAATAATATAAATGATTGTTGTTATTGTGATTCGAACCTAGAAGTTATTTGTATCTTTATAAATAACAATATAAATGTTTGCTGTTGGAGGGATTCGAACCTGAGAGCATTTTGTGAACTTATTTTTATTTTTATAAATAATAATATAAATGTTTGTTGTTGGAGGAATTCGAACCTGGGAGCTTGGCCAGTACATTATTTTAATATCGTGATCTAACGGTTTTGATCATCTGATTAAGAAGATCCGACGGTCGTGAGAGGAGATAACCAAAATGGAGGTTGAACCAAATTATACCCTATCCGGTTATTATAGTTTAGTGTATATATATATATATATAGAGTTAAGTTTTATGGAGTTACTGTTTTTTGTGGAGTCGTGGAGTCCCTACACATTCTACAATTAAAATATTGCATAAAATATTGCAGAACGTATAAATTTTTTAATCATATTCTACAAAAATCACTATTTTAATTAGAATCTTGTCATTGCAAATCTCATACATTTTACAAGTAGAACATTGCAAAACATATAATTCTATAAAACATGCTTAGTTTGCAGAACATACATGTTCACGTTGCTAAACATACATGTTATACTTGTAAAATGGGTTAGATTTGCATGATTTTAATTAAAATACTGATATTTGTAGAACATGATTCGGAAAATAATACGTTTTGCAATTTTTTAATTGTATAATGTATAGGGACTCCAGGACTTAAAAAAATAGGGACTCCATAAAACTTAACCCTATATATATATATATATATATATATATATATTATTTGAAATTTTTGTGAAGTTAATAGTTTTTATTAAATATGATTTTAAAAAATATAAAATTAACGTGCTTCAAATGGATATAATAAATGTGTATTAAAAATATTTTAGAATATGTATTTTCGTAATTTATCACACTATCGTAGTTATTGATAATGAATTTCTCAAAAGTTTGATATTGTTTATCATATAATCACCTAGAAAATTACATTGATCTTGATAAAAAATAAAAAAATTATATAGTATCAATAATTTTAAGTCATCATTTTATCTAAAATAATCTTACTTTAATTTAGATAATTAATATTTTAAATGAAAATTTTTATTATAAAACTTAAAAAATGTTTGCTAAAATTTTATATAAATATAACAAAGTAAGTTTAATATATATTTAATAGGGGTAATTAATGCAAAAAATTTATATAAATAAAAAATAATTTAATATATGTTTAATAAGAATATTAATGACTAATTAAATGCTAATTAATACAAGAACTTTTTTAATAAAAAATCAGAAAAATCAAAATTCAAGAAAAATATGTTAAACGATTCTGAAGATTTTTCGATCTCCTGACATTATAATATGTATAGATATATAAATTATAAACCAAACCAACATAAATTATGTATGTCCAAGGAAAATATTATAAAAGAATTGGTAATCAAATATAAATAGTTGGAAACTTGCAATTAATAACTAAAACATGTGGATTTATTCCCTAAAAAGAAAAATATTAATACACCCACTTTTTTTTCCACATACTTTTACCACTGTTTGAAATGAAGTCATAAGAAATAATTTTTAAGATTTTTAGAATTTAACACAAAATTGCGGACAACAATCTTCACAAAACAAGAATAATAATTTTTATGTAAAATTGTCATTTCTATTTAAAAAAATATATTTTAATATTAACAAATTACAAAATTTATATTAATAGTACCTGTAGCGCGGGTAAAGTTCCTAATTTATTCAAATTAATATACCTAGCATTACTTTTTATGTTTTTGTCATCGATTTTTCCGGTCATCGTTTATTTGAAAACCTGGTCGGGTATGAATCTTTCGGTGAAAATATATATGTTTCCCGAATAAGAAATTTTAAAAGAAAAAAGAGGAAAAGAAATAAAGAGATATTATAAAATATAATATGCTTTTGTAGTAGTATATCCCTTGTTATGTTATGTACATATAAAGTCTTCGAGTGGTGTAGCTGTAGAATTGTCTGAAAACAGAAAAGAAAAGAAAAGAAAAAGAATGGCGTTAGTCCCAACCCCAAGCGAGGCAATAGCAGCAGAGGTAGAAATGGGTGCTGATTCATCTACTGTGAGAGCCACTGTGGTTCAAGCCTCCACCATCTTTTATGATACCCCTGCTACTCTTGGTAACATTTGTAATCAATAATCATGCATGCCCTTTTATTGCTTCTTTGCTCTAACGATTGAACTTTTCTGAATGGGTTCTAGATAATTTTTGAAACAATTGTTCGGCTGTTTCATCCTGTGCAATTCATTCAATATGTTATAGATGCTTGGATATGTTTAGTATTGAATTTTATAAGGTTTGATATATTACTGTCTGTTATTACTAGATAGTTTTATTTCTTAGTAATTGTTTGGGTTTATAATTTGTTAGGTATAAATTATTATGCATAGTCAGCTAAGTGCTATTTGTGGCTAATCAGTCTGCCTAGCAAAGAAATGATAAAAACTTGTCTAGTTCTATTTGTATGGTTTTCAAATGTTAAGAATTTATATTGGGTCCAGAGATTTTCATTTCACAAGTATGATTTTAACTTAATAACGAATATTGTTGATGTAGGACAAGGATTAGGGATAGGGTAAACAAGGGGATATGGGCCTATCTCCGCAACACAATAATCCGCAGATTTAATTCATAATTCAACTCTATTCAATAAATAAGATTACAATTGTTTATTCCTAAAACTTAATCACCAAGTAAAATCTTTCTAATAAAGGAAACATATCCTTTATTTTATTCTACTACTATAATATATTATCTAGAATTATCCTGATAGATTATATAATTATTAATAACAAAACACACTTATATCTAAATAATAATATAAAATAAATACAAAGTAATATTCTAGTTCTTCGTTTGGCATCAATTGTCTTTACTATTAGCCCACATGTGGAAGAGCTGCTCCTAATGCTAGATGAGGTTTAGAATTTATTTCTCACCTCCCTCTCTCTTTCCTCTACATTTTAATATTTTTTTTTGTCAGAGAAATACGTTCTCGTAAAATAAATTGTACCGAAATACAATCCCGTAAAGGAAAAAGTTTCTTTCGTTCCATAAAGCTTTTTATCTAACCGAAAGTCATGCAAAGATGTCCCCGAAAATTTAGATAATAAAACCTTAAAGTCTGACAGATAACCCACAAAAGGCAAAAACCCTATGGGAAAAAACTCAGGGAGGAAAAGAGTGCCCTCTAAAAGTACATTTTGTACAAAACTAATAAAACTAATGTACATTTTAATATTGAATGCATTGAAAAATATGTCAAAAAAGAGGACCATAAGTTGTAATTTGATTATTATTAATGTATATTTAATTGTACTTGCTCTACCGGGTTAGGGATATTGTATGTTGACATTCATCTGATGTTTTAATTGAATTTTCTTCTGTTTGCTGTTTTTTCAATTTTATGTGTGCCTATGTGGTACTATTTTGGAATGGTGTGGGGAATGGGGGTGTGTTCTCTCCACTCTGGCTTGTACATCGATTTATCTGGCCGTACTTTTCTCAGAAATGTAATTTAAGCTTGTAATTATCTTCAGATAAGGCTGAAAGATTGCTCGCAGAAGCAGCTTCATACGGTTCTCAACTTGTTGTGTTTCCGGAAGCTTTTGTGGGTGGTTATCCACGTGGATCAACTTTTGGAATTATAATTGGTAACCGTACGGAAAAGGGCAAAGAGGAGTTTAGGAAGTATCATGCTTCAGCCATTGATGTACCAGGTAAAAGCTTTATCCTGTGTTATTTAAGGATTCATTTATTAATTTTTTTTTGAACTAGACTGAAAAGTATTGGAAGTTGGCATATGGAGTCTTACTTTTGTTTGGGGTCCCTCTTATTATTGTACTACTAGCTCTATGACCCGTGCAATGCACGAGTATACTTTAAATTGCGCGATTTAATATTATTTTAAATATAATTGATGATATATTCATGTTGTTGTCCGTTGAATTGTTGATTTATTTGTTTATGTATATAAGCAGGAGTTTTTAGGGTGTGGTTACAGTGACGCGAGACGCGTTTGTTCTTTGTCATTAATTTACGTTAAGTTGAACATGTTTGTTCTTCGTCATTAATTGACATTAATTGAACAATATAGGTATATAGTGTTTT
>PHNY01078404.1:4640-21720 GCA_003724115.2 Anethum foeniculum
TAGACCTGCCTCTACCAACGTATCATTAAACCCTTCTATTAACCACCTAGGGTACTCTGCTCCTCCTTTCTTTTCATGTTGAGCCACAATGTTGTTTATATCCCCGATCAAACACCAAGGTAGATTTGAGTCCCTAGCCAAATTACGTAGAAGATCCCACGTTTTCCTCCTTTGTGCCCTTACTGGTTCTCCATAGAAACCTGTAAGTCTCCACGGACCAAAATCTTCAGATTTGATCACTATATCAATATGATTTGTCGAGAGGCTAATAAGGTCTACATGATCAACTTCCTTCCAAAGCATGGCCAGACCCCCACTTCGACCTCTCGGTTCAACGACCACCATACCCTCAAACCCCAGTTTATGTCTTATTTCTTCCATCTTCTTTTTATTGCTAATTGTCTCACACAAAAAGATACAAGTGGGTTTTTCCTGACGGACTATATCTTGTAGGAACCGAACTTTCCAAGGGAAGCCCAAACCTTGGCAGTTCTAACTTATAGTAATTATGATGATTGGCGAGCCTGCGGAGCAACACCCACCAGAGTCAAGTTTTTTTTTTGTTCTGGTCCATACCATCTATCATATCTGTATCCAGCCCTCCATCACTGCTTCCATCCTTTTGCGGCCTTTTTTAATTTGAAAATATTATCCCCATATCTTCAGATTCTTCTCTACCATCATCCCCTACAAACGTGGCATTTTTTAAACAGCCCCCCTGATTGTCCAATCTTTGTTGAGGATCCCAAAAATCTTGGGATTTTGTAACAATAGCACCGGATATTTTGCTCCACCCTTTACCACCATCTCTTTTTTCCTCCACCTCCGTATTCAACCTGTTACCATCAATTCCCCTTAGCCATTGATTTTTGCTACTCTCTTGTTGCCCTCTCATTGGTGCTCTCAATGACCCATCATATTTTTTGTTCCCCGAATCCTCCTTTTCATCGAATAGTGCTTCACAGAATTTTTCCGAATGACCGATCACTCCACAGTAGAAACAAAACGATGGCAAGCGTTCATATTTAAAACTAATCCATAGCCCTTCTCCTCCTGCTTTCTTCATGCGCATCTTGCTTTTTAAAGGTTTGCACATCAATTGCTACCTTTATCCTCTGGAAATTCCGCCATATGCCATTAAGGTTTTTAGGATCTGATGCGAAGAACTTTCCAACATAATTTCCAATGGATTTGAATATAAATTCAGAGTGAAAACCAATCGGCATATCGTATACCTGAAGCCATATATACAACTCCGAAATTTTGAGCTCCGACAATTGCTCCTCTCCATCCAACTTCTTAATGAGTAGCACTTGTTGGTTGAATGTCCAAGGACCATCATCAAGGACCCTCTGCATATCGAGCTTATGGAAAAACTTTATGATAAAAAGATTGGGGTAGTTTGTTTCCTCCATGTATACCCCTTTTACTGGTCTCCAGATAGAAGCCAGAGTATCTTTCATCGCCAAAAAATTTATCTTACNTATCTGATAAGAAACTCCCAACCAAACATAGAGAATAATCCACCCCCACTTGATTTTTCAATGGTTCCTCCAAAATCAAGCCCTCCTCCTCATCATTAATTGTAAGATTTGCATAATCCATTGTGACCTTCTTCCCAAACGATGAGCTTGCCATAATAACCCGAAAGAGATAATAGACTAATGTTTACCTAAAAAGAGCTTCTAAGATAATATTATAAAGAGAATTGGAATACCACGTCAATAGACGAGACACACGTATAGAGACGAGACATAAGAATATATAAAATTCTAAGCAGTATCTTAATCATTCATCAACTCCAAATAAAAAATTATCAGAATCTATTTTCAATTCCTATTCAGATCCACATGACCATGTTGAATTTGATTTTCAACTGTAAGGCGATATTTTAATTGCTTTGATTAAACGAGCTTTGCTAAAGGGTCCAGAACAAACCAATACATATACAAACACACACGCATCAGTATTCTTTTTATTAAAGAAGTAAAGCCTAAAGGCTAAAACTTAAATTACCGATCGCTACTTGTACACGTTTTCCCTCTGTATTCTTTTAACCTAGCTAGCATGGTCACTTATCTGCCGGAAGAGATCTTATTTTACGAGATATTAAGCCGACTTTCTGTCTTGTTCTACTTTATTAAGTACTAGCCTATAACCCGTACGATGCACGGACTGATTTTAATATTTAATTATAACCTTATTTTTTGAATAATATTTATTTGTTATTATGAAAAAAGTGATTATGAAAGATAAAAAATTAAATATATTAAGTATGTATTTTTTAAATTATTGAACTTAATGATGTAGAATGCTTTCTTATTTTATGTTATTGACACATTCAAACTCTAGACAGTTAAAATATTAATTTTGAGAATTTCCTTTATACTGTATCTAACTATTCTTATATATTTATATTAAATTCATCTCATACATCTAACTATACTAATATATTAAAAATAAAATATTAAAAGTTTTGTTAGTATTCTATTAGCGTACAATTTAGTCACTCAAATCTTAAACATTGGATTTTTTAAACTAAATTGATAACTCAAATCCTAATCTTTGAATTTTTTTAAACTAAATTAATGATAAAAGATACATGTAATATTAAAAGTTGTTAGTAGTCTATTAGCGTAATTTAGTCACTCAAATCCTAATAGTTGGATTGTTTAAACAAAATTGATGACTCAGATCCTAATTATTAAATTTTTTAAACTAAATTGATGATTATCGCTAGATATAATATTTAAAATTATTATTTAGAGTAATCTTGGGTCCGAATCCAGCAAACAGCTCAAGTAATTCTAAATTAAAATATTTTGATTGAAACACATAATCTATTTATTTGGGCTAAATCTATGAGGTCGTTTGGATCATAGGATTTCGAACCCGTTAATAGGAATGGGGATGAGGTTCTAATACATTTTGTATTAAAATCTCATTATCATTCCCTTCGACCAGATTGGAATCCCTTAAATCAAACAGCCCCTATATTTGACATATCTCTAAAATTTATTTATTTTAAAATCTAATTTAAAAGATATAATTATTTTAAAATATATAATGATCAAAATTAACATAAAACTAGTAATACATATATAAATAAAAAATTAGAGTATTCAACAATCGTGATAGTAATGAGTTCTCGATGACATAAAACTGTTGCTTGGAGAGAAGTGTTTGCAGGTTTTCGTTGTTTTTCTCCTTTTCTTTTTTTAAAAAATAAATTAAAAATTGGCTGTTTTTATAGAAAGTGGTGCTTATATTTTTAGAAGGTGTTAACCAACCAACCAAATAAAATAAAACTAGTATAGTATAGATACATGCCCCGTGATATTTTTATGGATTCTTGTAGGATGTGTTTTCTGTTGCAACTTTGGTACAACACAGGGTATAAATTATATCACATCTAGGGTTTTCATACCATATATTTTAGGGATCACAAGAAAAAAATATTAATAATCCAAGTGGAATTTACGGTTTTATTTAATTTTATACCTCATTTGTATTATTATTTTTTAGTTCAGTTTATCTTAAATTATTGATCTTGTGACAGAAATATTGAATGTATAATTTTTTTTAAAACAATGCATCGAGGATTAAATAAACTATATAAGATAATAATGATTATTAAAAATATATTTATAAAAAGTACAAATAGTGTACTACTAATCTTAATAATTGTATTGATTCTTAATTAGATTGTTTCCAGTAAATATGCATGTCATATAATACATATAGAATTTAAAATATGTAGTTTTGCTAATTTTATTTATTTTTAATTTTTTTTCTTTTAAACTTGATCCTAATTTAATTTTAATTTTAATATTGCTAATTTTATTGATTTTTAATTTTTTTATTTTAAACATGATCCTAATTTAATTTTAATTTATTTAATTATTAAAATTATAAATATACATTTAAAGTTATTTATGCTTATTGTTTCAATTCTTATCATGTTTTTATAATTAAATTTATGTTTTTATACTTTTTAAATCATTATATTTGCTAGATATTATTTGCTTGTTCATTGGTTATTTTTATTTGAATTTAGTAAATTCTAATATCACGTATTGTTATAATATTATCAAATTATTGCAAAAATATTAAATTTTATATTTTAATAAAATTTGAATAATTTAGTTTAGTGATGATATTATTTATATAAAATCACTATAATAAATTGTTTGGATAGGATTTTTATTATTACTATATTATTTTTATTGTGTTTTTAAGATCTTGGATGACAATTCATATTATTTTAAAAATACTATATGTTTTATAATTATACTAATATTGTATATATTTCATTTAGTTTACATATTTAATTTTTTTAATTTTATTAGAATAGACTTCATAGTTATTATATATTTTCCTCTTTAAAAACTCTACAACAAGTTATTGAAATTCAAGATTTATCTTTATTGATTGTAAATATATCAATAATATTTAATTTTTTGAATTGTTTTAAATATTGTTATTTAACCTTTATTATAAGTAGTAACATATGCTTGCTAAATAGATAATTTTTTATTATTTTATTTTTACCCTATATTTTTATATATTATATTAATTCAAAATTTGTATTTTGAGTTTAGTTTGGTAGTGATAATTCTATTATAGTCTTATTTATTATAAATATACTTATCATTTGTACCGTAAATAATTAAATATACTGATAATATGTTATATATACTAATAATTTTTTTATAATTTAATTTTTTATAACAGATTACTATCTAATGTATTGTTCTAAAATTTGTTTTTTGAGATGTTAAATATGATAGTGATAATTATATTATAGTTTTTTTAACAAAAATTCCATTACAAATTTACTTTTTTATAATTTTATATATTATTTTGTGTTACGTAAGATAATTTTTTTTACAAAAAATTTATTATAGTTTTACTTATTATTTTATTGAAAGAGTATTGCAATTTTAGGTTAGTGAGGATTTTAAAAGTAAATGCTAGTGATCACAGCCCAATTCATATTTTTATTTTAAATTTATGTTGATGCAAAATTTAAAATTTATATTGGACGGGAAAGACTCAAGTGAAAGTAAAAACGTAAGAGACCGGCCCAATCTATATCTTCATATTAGTTTTTTGTTGATCCAAAATTCAAAATTTGTATTGGATTGGGTTGGTTAACCGGATTTGGGCCAAATTGTCACCTATATAAAATGATATTAAGATGATGCAAAAGTAAGATAATAATATCCTAGTATATTTAAAATTAATCTTATATTATCTTGTCATGAAAATATCCTTTTTCCCCTTAAAAAGGAAAAAATTTATGTATTTTTATGTTTTGTTTTAAGAAAAACACTTTTGATTATATTATATTTTATTGAACGGTTACTTTCAAGAAAAGTATATTTTAAAATGAAGAAATATACCGGAGAAGATTGGATTGGTATAATAGCCCCCAAATAAAATAAAACAAATCATCAAAAGACAGCTATACATACAGTATCTTCTGAAAAGTAATAACAATATATTCTTGCATGAAACTCAGCTAGCTGCTGCTTTGTACTATTTATAGTTCAGACAATCTTAGTTCTTCACAAGTATACAATCTTCGGTTCTTCACAAGTTTATAACATGCATATCCTTCCTTTGGTGTATGTATACATCTATATCATGGTTACCACAGACTTCCAACAATCTCCATCCTCCCATCCTTTGGAGATGGAAGGGGATGATGATATAGTCCAACCAGAAAACCAACCAATCTCACAAACATCACCACAACTCCAACAACCAATAAATGAAGGGGATGATGATGTAGTCCAACCAGAAAACCAACCAATCCTAGATGCACCACTCAACTCCAACAACCAATAAATGACGAGGAACCCAAAGAAAAAAAAGAAAAAAGAATGTTTCCTTGTAGTTACTGCAACAGAACCTTCTATTCATCAATGGCCCTAGGAGGACACCAAAATGGGCACAAGAAGGACACCAAAATGGGCACAAGAGGGAGAGGGCTGGTGCTAAAAAGCAGGCTATAATTCCGATTTCTTACCAGCCCTACACTATTAATTCTGCAAAGTATCCTTTCAATACAGGAGCAGCTGTTCACAATAACTTTTCACAGGGAATGATTAGAGATTCCATGACTTATAACAATCCATCTTATATGTCAATGGAATCAACACCTTCTTCCACCAATACTTGGCGTCTTCTGGCAGAGTTTTACGCCAAGATGGGGATTAAACATCATCCTATGGCTACAAATACCATGCTTGTTGGAGTTAAAGATTTTCTTGCAGATTATGCTGCCTCCAAATCAACTGGAAACATCGGAGCAAGTGGAATTGGGGATGTTGTTAAATTTGAAAATGAAGAGGAGGAGCTGAATTTAGATCTCAAACTCTAGATTTTTGCAAAATTTATTTTATTAATATGTTGTTTTTTGCAACAAAATGTGTTGGGTCCAAATTTTAGATAAAATTGATTAAAATAGAGTTTTACCCGTGCTACCTAACCACAAACCCACAATTATCAGTAATTTTTATAATTAAATAATATTGAAAGAGAATAAGTACCCGAGATTAAATAATATTAATTTTTTTTTGAAATTATGAGAAAAGTATGTAAAAAACTTAATGTTGATATTTATTTAATTACCATGGTTTTGTTTTGTTCTAAAATTAGAAAAGTGAATAGTTAGATGCTTACTTAAATACGCACAAATCAATGACTATCTTAGAAAATTTTTCTTGAAATATATCTCGAGATCCTTAAACTCATATTAAATATAAAATATAATTAAAGTTAGAGAATGTAAAGAAAATAATACATATTACTAATTTATTTTTCAAAATACGGTGTCTCCTTTTTCGTTTCGTTATTACACTTTCTACATCTTTTTTTTTCAGCAACGCGATCTCCTATCTTTCCTCCCCTTCTTCATCCTTCATCGCGTCTTTATCATCCTTTACTATCATTTTCATCTTTCATCATTACAAAAACTTGCAATTAGTTGATTTGGTTTTTTCTAAAATTGCAATTGTCTGCTACTATGTTTGCTTTTTGGTTGATTCATGAATCATGAAGTTGCTTATTTGTTGATTTAATTTCTTTGTTTTCGTGGATATATACTATTTGACATAATGTCATGAAAAAATTCAAATTTATTTTTGTTGATTTCGGTTGCTTAGATATTGAATTAAAACTGATTTGGTATGTAACTTATGCAACCGAAACCAACTTAAAAAGAGAGCAGCAAATGCAAATGCAGCTAAATAAATCCCAAAATCAACATTCAGAAAAATAAAAATAAAAGTTATAATTGAGGTGCAAAGTCGCCTATCGTATTTTTCAAAGCAAAATTTTTTTAAAAAAATGTATTTTGTAATTAATTTTTACCGTAATTTTGAAAAAAAAAATGTATAAGAACAGTATTTTTTTTAAAAACCCCCCTTCAAGATTACCTATTTCTCCATTGTATAAATTTTATAATGTTATTTTTATTACTTAAAGTTAGGTTAGAAGTTTATATTTATCGAATATAATACTTATTATTTTCATTTATTAGATTAATTGTGAAATATTGGCCTATCTATTACATAGATATCGATAAAAAAAATTAGAATAACGCACTTTTGAAAGTAAACCGAATCACTTATTTTTTATAATACACTTAAATTGTACCATTATTTATAGTTTTACATACATATATAATATACATATATAATATACATATACTTCTTTTCATCTTTTTAGTTGATTTTCATCTTTTTGAAAAATTATTTTGTTTTTTCCAAGTTGTCTTTTCCTTCTTTGTTTTTATTTCCTCGCGCATGATTTGTTTTAAATTCTTGTCGAGTCTTGTGATTTTCTTGGTGATTTCAGCTTGTGTTTGGTTATCTATATATAGTGATGTTTGTAAATATTGATGTTAGTGGTGATCATGATCGTGAAGATGTGTTTATAAGTAGTAGGAAATGAAAATTCAGGTGTTGTGGTAATTCAATTCTGGCGATTCCAATATGTACTTGATGATCCTGATCGGATATGACATATATTTCGGAAAATCAATTCATTCTATCTTACAATAAGAGTAGAATAGATCTTATCTAAAACTTTGGTCCTTAACGACCAATAATAAACACCGCTAAATCTTGAAATAAATAGATGATAGTTGTTAGATAAGAGAAATATATTATATTTTCATTATTTCAACCAAAAAAAAATAGGTATCCAAAATAGAATAGAATACTGAATGTGAAAGTTGTAGCTGTCTCTTCTTTTCAAATTTTGGAAAATTTTAATTAGATAGTAACTTTTAAACCATCACTAAATTGAAGATTATTTCGTGAGCTTTGTGTGGCTATAAAAGCACTAAAATCTGATTTTTAGAACTCAAGATAGTACTGAAATAAAATTAAATGAAACCCGGTAAATATTTATTTTTCTACTAAGAAAAATTATTCTATTTATTTTTTTCAACTCCAATTTGATTATTTCTTTATCTATTTCAAATTATCGTTAGATATTAAAATAAATAGATGATAGCTGTTTGATCCGAAAATAAATGAATTTTTATATTTCATGATTTAAACAAAAAATGAGGCAACTATCATATAATAGAATATTGTATACTTCAGTAATTAATGTAAACCATATCCCAATAATTAACGATGTAACTGTGTGACATATATAAACTACAATTTAGGTTTACACGAAAATGTTGCTTAACATTATTATTATTCGTGTAACTCTGAAGGATATCTGTTCATCCTTTGAGAGAGTAGTTTATATTTTGTAATCAGTTTTTATACATAATAAAAACTGTACTTTATATTTTGTGTTAATTTCGATTTAATTGTCAATACTATATTCAACCCGCCTTCTACCCCGGGCCTAATAGTAGATAAAGAAATCTTGAACTATAATGAGATTGGTCTGAAATTTAGTTAAGATCTCTTATTACTTTAAAATAAATTTATTCAAAACCACCTCTAAATTAAAGTTTATTTTGAGAGTTTCGTGTGTGCTGTAAATTCGTCAAAATATGATTTTTAGAATTTAAGATAGAGTGGAAATGAAATCAACCGAAACCTAATAATTTTTTTCCGACTAAACAGATTTATTCTTTTTATTTCTTTAACTATTTCAAAGCACCTTTAGATCTTGAATTAAATAGATGAAGAAATGTTCGATCTAAAATAAAGGAATATCTACATTTTCATGATTTAAACTAAAAGTAGGTATTTCTAAATATAATGTAAGACTTAATGCAAAATTCTTAATTGTATATTTTCTTCAGTCTCTGGATAACTTTAGTTTGGGAATACTTTTTAAACTATTCATAAATTAAAGATTATTTCATTAGTATCGCGTGGGCTATAAACTCGTGAAATTTTAATTTTTAGACTAGAAGATAGATCCAAAATAAGATCAAACGAAACCTGAGTAATCAAAGTTCGAGAAGAAATATTTGTATACTCGTAACTGATTTTAAGAAAACATATATTTACAATTTGACATATAAAATATATAATATATGAATATTGAAAATCAAGTGTCTATTGTATTTAAATTAAACTGATTAACTAACTATACTTGGTGCGGGAGGAAGAGAATTATCAAAAAAGAAATTTTTTAATATAAGACGATTGGTAAAAAGAGGCCTATGTTGTTCATCTAAAATAATTGAATACTTTATGCAAAATTCAAACCTATCTTTTCTCTTCGATTTCAGGATAACTCTAGTTGTATGCTACTTTTTAAATCATCACTAAATTATATATTATTTCGTGAGCTTCGCGTGGGCTGTAAAATCATGAAAATCTGATTTATAGAAATCAAGATAAATTCAAAATTAAATCAAACGAATTCCAGTAAAAATATTCTGCTAAGCAAATTTATTCTTTTTATTTATTTGAAGTCTCATTTGATTATATTTTTTATCAACTATTACTAAGGGCTATTAGATCTTAAAATTAATAGATGATAGTTGCTCAATCTAAAACGAATTTTTCTTTTCGACGGATATCTAAAACGGAATTCTATATTTTCATAATTTAAACAGATAATTAGTAGGCACTCTAAATATAACTGAACATGTAATGCAAAATTTGTACTCGTCTTTTATCTTTAGTTTTTGAATAATTTTATTTGGTTAATAATTTTAATATCACTATTAAATTAAAGATAATTTCGTGAGTTTCGCGTGTGCTGTAAATTCATCAAAATCTGATTTTTAGATTTCAAGATAGAGATGAAATATAATTAAAAATAACCCCATAATTTTTTTAATTAAAACATGTAATTACTTCTTGGCATAAAAAAAATGTCATATATGAATATGTTAAATTAAATAATAATTGTATTTAAATTAGAATTATTAACTAATCATAGTTAGAATAATTGGATGATAATGGTAAATAAGAAAATTTTTAATATAACGTGATTGATCTAAAATTTAGAATTTCTCTTTTATTATAATTCAAAATTTTCTGATTGGTTAACTGAATACATGGTTAGACTCATATATTATGAGAAAAAATGATATGAACGGGAAAAGGAGCAATGAAATAAAATCAAATATAACATGATAATTTTTTTAATTAAAACATATAAGTATCTTTTGGAATATAAAATATGTAATATATGAATATGTTAAATTAAATAATTATGATATTTAAATTATAATTATTAACTCTATGGTTAGTATAATTGTATGACAATGGTAAATAAGAAAAATTTTAATATCAAGTAATTAGTCTAAAATTTAAGTGTTCGGTCTAAAATAAATTAAAAATTTCTGATTGGTTAACTGCATATCTGGTTAGACTTAGATAGTATAAGAAAGAAATGATATGTATGAAAATAGGAGATTTTCTATTTGATTGGTCTATTTTTTAGGTGTGGGCTCCCTTTAATTTTAAATATAATTGAATATTTAATACAAAATTCATAACTGGTTTTTATCTTTAATTATGGAATAATTTTAGTTGGTTAATAATTTTTAAATCTTCACTAAATTAAATTTTATTTCGTGAACTGTGTGAACGGTAAATTCATCGAAATTCGATTTTTAGAACTCAAGACATGGATGAAATCAAATCAAGCGTAACACAATAATTTTTTTATTGAAATATGTAAATATTTTTTGCCATATAAAAATATGTAATAATATATTTATATGTTAAATTAAATAACAATAATATTTAAATTAGAATTATTAACTAACTATGATTAGTATAATTGGATGAGAATTGTAAGTAATGAAATTTTTAATATAATATGATTGGTCTAAAATTTAGGAGTTCTCGGTCTAAAATTTTGTGGTTTCGTTAGTTTTATTTATTTTTTATTATTACTATCCGTAATGATATAATATAATTGATGTTTATATTCAACTTTTATAATAATACACAACTCGGCAAAAGAAGTATAAAAATACCAATTGTTATCGTTTAACCTCACCTTACCAATCGTCTGGGTAAGGTTAATCTGATATCCTTTTTTCTATATAAAAATATGAAATAATATATGAATATGTTAAATTAAATAACTACTATATTTATATTAGAATTATTAACTAATTATGGTTAATGTAATTGGATGAGAATGATAAGTAATGAAATTTTTAGTACAATATGAAATTCGTGTATATAAACAAATTATCGTTTTCAACTAAAATAAGTTACCTATTTTATATGGGCAATATGAAATTTTTAGTACAATATGAAATTCGTGTATATGGGCAATTTAATTTATTAAAATAAAATAGTTTAATTTACTAATAACTATATAATTAACTTTTCAGCTAAAACTTCATATTTTAAATTCCTTTTCAAAAAATATCACAGCTAATTCAACTTAATAAAATAAAATAAAATATTATAATTATTAATAACTAACCAGTTAATTTTTTTAGTTACTATTTTAAATAATAAATTTGCTACTTTTTTGAAATAATACATACAATCTATTTTAGTTTAAATTAAATTAAAAAAATTATATAATATATAAGAAAATCCGTGTATCGGTTATAAGCTATGACATAATAATATATGAATATGTTCAATTTAAATAATTACTATGTTTGAATTGGAATTATTAACTAATTATGGTTAGTGTAATTGGATAAGAATGGTAAGTAAGGAAATTTTTAATGTAATATGATTAGTCTAAAATTTAGTACTTGTGTTTTATAATCTAAAATTCGTATAAATTTTCTAATTGGTTAACTGTATACCTAGACTATATTATAAGGAAAGAAGAATATGTATAGAAATAGGAGATTTGAAATTTGATTGGTTTATTTTTTAGCCATGGCCTCTCATTCGTTAAAACTGAATAGAAAAATACATGATTAGTTAACTCAATGGTGTGGTTAACTAATTACTATCTAAAATAATTCCTAATTATTGATTGGTTAACATATAACTTGGTAGACTCGGGTATTATAATATAGGATTATCTTTTGTCATATTTTAGAAATCTTAAAGTTGTTTGTCAACATTTTTAGAGCTTCTGTTTTTATTTTGACATATGATCTATGGTGATATTAAGAATGTTAACATTTCAATAATTTTATTAAATTGAAAATAAAGCCTAATTTTGATTTTTCAAATTATTTATTAATTATGGGATCATTGATATATGGGATCAAAGTGAAAAGAAAATCTATTTTTAATTTTTCAAATTGATTGTTGGTTAATAGTTTTTGGTTGATATGATTTATTTTGATTATAAAATTATTTTAATTTTGAAGTGTATTTTTAAAAATAATATGAACTTAAAATCCTATTTTTAAATAATACATGTTTAATAAATTATATTATTTCTCACAAAATACATATTTATTAAATTTGTAAGTACTTGTACGCATAGTCTAAACTTTTTATAATTATGGAGGAAAACAAGTTTTTTAAATATACACTATTATATTTTTAGAAGTAACTAGAATTTTAATAGAACAATATTATTATATTAAATTCTCCTCTGACTAATTATTTTATTTTGAAATTTAAAAAATTAATCAAAGATATGTACTGACTTATAACTAAATAATATATAAGTTTAGGGCACACGTTAAAAGTTATGTTTTTATTCTAGCTTGCAATGATTTTTCACATAATTTTTTTATCTTATATTTGAATAATACTTTTGTATTAATTACATTAAAAAAATAACTTGTAAATGTAAAATATTTTGTGATTTAAATATCACTTCTAACACAAAAATTGCTTAATTACTACTGACATTGTATAGTTAGAATTTTACGTATTATATTTCATATAATTTTCACTCAAAAATGTAACAACAAAATTTCTTGTAATTTTCAAATAATATTTTTAAACATTCAATTAGTAATTTTAAATTTTCATTATATACATAGTATTTTTTGATATTTTCTTTGTAGTCCTTTTATTTTATCTATCTTTCAATATAACATATAATAATATAAATTACTCGTAATTTAAATAGTACTTAAAAAATTAATTTAATCATTTTTAATTTTCATTATATACCTAGTATTTTTATATACTATGGGATTTATGAAATTATTGAAAAAAAATTCTATGAAATTTACATGTTTTTTATTAATTTGTTACCCATTGAAATGAAATCTTGTATTTCCCTTCATCATATCCATTACTATAAGGATTTTTATAAAACTTTTATGATATTACACACCTAGAGGATAAATAGATGTTATGGCTAACTAATACAAATTTTTAAAACTTACTAAGTATTTATCAAAATGCCGAGATAACTTGGTGTGAGATTCGAAAATATGCTTTCAGCGAGCTGACAATCGATATACAATGCATAAAGTAAACAACACAGAATAATTTTAGCGAGGTTCGGCCCATAACCCTAATCGTCTATGTTCTGGTCACTTACCGACTTGGTAAGAGAATATATTATTAATCTCTGAAATGATACACCTATAAGATTCAATAATATATTACCTATTTCTTCCTTGTCACTGATAGTAGCTTGCTGATAACACATGTTCCCTTGAGTCAAATGCTCTCTAAGCCCTATACTAACCCATGTATAGCCTTCTTTACCAAACTAACTCCCTGAACCCTTTGTTATCCAAGCTCAGGTCTCAAATATACTGTAGAGGTGTAGAGGGGTGAATACAAATATACTGTAGAGGGGTGAATACAGTAATTAAGAATCAATTCGAAATAAAAAATTAATTGATGAACAGTTTTTATATTGATGAATAAAAACTATTACAAAATACAAGTACTCTCTCAAAGAATGTAAGAGTATTCTTGACATCTGCTAAGTTACACAAAATGACTTAGCAATAATCGACAACACCTATAGTGTAAACCTATATGTGTTTATATTGTACACAATACACAATCAATCATTAAGAATATGAGAATCAATTATGACTAGAAAATATATATCCTATAATTGATTGCTCCCTTTTTTATATGTTGAGCAACCGACATATCCTTGCAATCTTCATTATCTTCAATCAAATAAATCATATCCTGATTTAATGCTTCAGTAGAGTCTGACAGATAAATACTGATATTAAATACTGATATCAAACACTGATACCAGTCTGACAAACTCTGATGATAAATTCTGATTTGCCTAATTGCTAAATACTGATAAATCATCACATTATCTAACAATCTCCCCCAACTTGTACATGTGAACAAATGAACAAGTTTTAATTTGATGATGACAAAACAGAAATCTAAAT
Source organism: Anethum foeniculum (assembly GCA_003724115.2). Taxonomy (NCBI): domain Eukaryota; kingdom Viridiplantae; phylum Streptophyta; class Magnoliopsida; order Apiales; family Apiaceae; genus Anethum; species Anethum foeniculum. Next base: position 19,348 of record PHNY01078404.1, read on the forward strand.
ACAAGAAAAATTTATTTATAACTCAACATATAAGAAATCAGAGTTTATTCCACAATCTTGCTATACTCATATGCTTCAGAAAAAAAATTTCTTAATAATATTTTCTTCAGAAATATTTAAGTACATCTCCAGCTTGATTATGAGATCTTTTAGCTCTGGTGTTGAATCATCAATCTGGTAAACAGTTGCCCTGAGATTTAGAATTTTTACTCTGCTCATATGAAGATCATATAGTTGTATAACACCAATTTCTTTCCATCTGGATTGAACGTGACAACATCCATACCCAACAACTTAGTGATTTGAGCACCTTCCTTTGGCATGTCAGCTACTGTACCATCATGAAGTTCATACGCAGGAATAACTAGGTAAGCAGTCTTGTAAGGAATACCTCTTTGCTTTATTTGAATCTGCTTCTTGACAAGTTCAGACCATCTGGCAGTAGCAGAGTTTAAAACCTTCAGTAATTGATGTACATACTCTAACTCCTTCCAGGTTTTGATTAGCAGATTTTCTTTAGATACCCCCAGTCTTTTACCAGATGATAGAAAATATAACAGCTTCTCCTTAGGTGTGTTCCCATCAAAATGATCAAGAACAAGAAACACAGCGATCATCTTCTGCAAATGCTTCAGTTGAATCTCTTCACCTAACTCATCTGTGAGAGCTATGGGGTCTTTGATACTGAGAGCATCTCGTGATATACTCTTTCTCCTTCAATAGCAAGCTTGTCTCTAGTTCCAGGTTTTCTTGATAAGACCTTGTCACTAAAGACTTTCTTCCATAGCTTATCCTTCTTTGGTTGAGGAACTAATTTGTTCTTCCATAACAACTTTCTCTTCTTAACAGTAGATAACTATAAGAGATCAGGATTTGCAGTATCAATGTTTACCTCACCTTCATCAGTATTTACATCAATATCAAGATTTGCTACTTCAGAGTTTAAGACTTGTACTTCAGGGTCAACTTGAGCAATGTCAGAGGTTGAAAAAAGTTGATTATCAGCATTTATACCTTCAATATGAGCACTGTCAGTGATTGAAGTCTCATTCTGCTTTGCTTTAACTTCCCAGTCAGCTTATTCAATAATTCTTCTTTTCTTCTTGCTGGCTTGGAAGTAAGCTTCTTCTTCAATCTCCTTTTCATCTTCATCTGCTCCAGCCCAATTAGTATCTAGCTTTTGAAAGACTGGATCAATGTAAACTGGAACAGGTTTAGATGCAAATTCATCAACTTTTTGTGTTCCCTTGTCTCTCATATCAGCATTTGAAATAGCCTGTGATCTAGTCACTATTAGAATTTGAAGCTTCTCTGATCACAATGCCTTTCTCTTTAGGCCATTGTGTCCTCTTCTTCTTAAGAGAGTTGGTAATGACTTTAGCAGCATCAGTATTTGTTGGTGAGATTGTGAAGTTGTATGAACAGGAAGACTTTATAACTCAACACTAGAACATGACAGGTAAATAATACTACGTCTACACAGAAATCAGGAAGGAATGAAGATAAGGCAAATACAAAGAATCAAAACATTAGAAGAAGTTTTGAAGTCTACTACAGGTCACTGAAAAAAGTTCATTAACATGTTCATGCCTCAGTGAAGAATAAGGTTTAAAGACTTTCAGAGTTTCAGAAGTGTTGAAGATTCAGTGTAAAAGTGCAACCAGAAAATTTCAGTGTATTAGCATTGATTGAAGATAGACAGTGTTCGAAGCATTGGAATCTGAAGAATTGAAGACATGGTAAAGACAAAGGTTAAAGAAGACAGCTGTAGTCTTGAAGTTATACTCACTGAAAGGAGTTCATTTAAATGTACAAGCATCAGTGAAGAACAGAGAATGAAGTATTCAAGATTGTAGTAGCTATGAAGACGTTGTCTGGGTACCAACAAGGATTCCAGTGAAAGTGCATCTGTTTATTGACAGTCAGTGTTTGAAGCAATAAGGTTGTTGTAATACTTAACAAGGAATTGATTGCTAATAATATGAAGGTCTGAGAGCGGAACTAGTCGTCTGTGAACCAAACCAATTGCACTAGGCGTCAGTGATCCGTAAAAGGAAACTAAATATTATTGTTCAGAAAGATTGCTAAGTGAAGAGCTCTAATCATGGAAGGGCTAAAGTGAAAATATTTTTTAAGGGTAATCCTGAAAATGCAGCTCTGGAAAGTTGAGTGGCTTAAGTAGAAAGGGAGAAGAGACCAGGGTACTTAACTGCAATTTGCCAAGTCATATGACATGCACAAGGTTTCTTGGCTTACAGGGTCTTTTGTTTAAAGTAAAGTTTATTTATAAACTTTAATCTATTTGTTTTATAAACTTTAAACAAAGTTTATTTTATAAATGGGTATAAGTTTGTTTTATAAGCTTGAAAATAA
>PHNY01078410.1:26237-38840 GCA_003724115.2 Anethum foeniculum
ATTGTTTCAATTTTTATTCCGTAATTAATTTCGAGAAAATAGTATAGTTTGTATTCAACCCCCCTTCTACAAACATATTGGGACCTAACAGAGGGGGAATTGCCAAATTAAAATTTAAACTTAAAAATTATAGTTTATCACTATAATTTAAAGTTTACACATGAATCAGTCCTTATAGTTTTTGAAAAACTATACATCCAAACACCTGTTAAAACAATAACAAGCACTATTACAATGTTAGTCTAATAAAATTCTAGAACTTGCAGTTTACAAAACAAAATTTATAAACTATAGTATAGATTTTGAGGTCATATGACCAATAACAGTTAGGCCCAAAATTCACTTAATATAGTTAAGCCAAAAATCCTCTTGATATGCACTTTTGTGTCCATCTGCACTATTAGGCCCAAATAGTAGCTTCAACTGTTAGACCTAACTGTTAGGCCCAACAAGTAACTTTTCCTATAAATCTTTAATGTAAGGCTGTTAAGAAATTTTCAGAGAAATATCAAACTATTACTGCAAACTATTAAATAACTCTTAAGTACAAGAACTAATACAAACTTATTGACTTATGATTATTGAAACAACAATGAACATAGAGGCAAATTTAATTCTGTGAAGCAAAGGCAAAGAGAGATGGACGTAAGCTTTATCAAATTACAAAAGATAAAATCAATTCATTCATACCACTGCATTACAAAGGATAGCCAACAACATCAATCATCATACAAAAGTCAGAGTTCATACACTCTCAGAATATAGAAAACTATAGTATTACTAGTTTGACCATAAAAGGGAATCAAAGGTCAACCTACATGGCTACATACTATATCCATACAGTCCATTACACAGGCAATGAAGAAGAGAGAATTGTAGATAAACTACTTAGGGAATCAGAAACAAGCCACAACAGACAACTAAGTCACAATCAAGCACATGATTCTAAACACCACCACCACCACTGTCTTGTTCTCCTAGTAAGACAGAAACCAGATTGCTAGATAACACAGATTAGTTCATTGACCCAAATCCAGAATTATCAGGATTTTAGTCATGTGCACTATCAGTTTCCATGTCCTTAATTCCATTTGCATTCTCAGTTCCATTAGCAGTTAGTGCCATCACAGGTGGCTCATCAGAAATGTCTTCTAAAAGAGGCAGAAATAGCAAGTCAAAGTTAAGTTGAGCATTTATGACTTGATTTAGACCATCTTTGATTCTACCAGCCATAGAAACAGTAGTGCCAAGAATGTTGACCAAAATACCAACCTAGCCTCAGTTAACTCATGTTTCATGACCAAAGATTTAAAAGATTTTTCAAGGTCTTTAAAAAGCTTCTCTAACTCATTATGACTTTCAAGAAGCTTATTAAATTGCTTTTCAAAATCAAATTTTGAAGAAGGAGCAACAGAAGAAGGGGGCACATTGACAACATTTTGAACAGGCTCTAAGTTGATGATAGGAGGGGGAAGAAGTGTAGAAAACCAGCCAAGGGGATTACATGTCTATTCTCCTTATCAGTGATAGTAGAAGTGACCTGAAAGTTTGGCAATTGATATGTATTAAGTTTAAAAAAGTCAAAGACTTTAGTTAGAGTCAAACCATAAAGCATATACCCATTTTTAAAACCATTAATCATTTGCAGCAAGATCATGTAGGAGACATTAAAGCTTATCTTGTGGCTTGCAAGCTTGTACATAAGCTTTAGTTCAGCAAATGTCATAAGCTTATCTTATGATTAATGCCAAAGTTTGAAAGACAAGAGTAAAATTCTCAAAGGAGACTCCACTATTATCATTGAACAAATCATGAGGCACTTCTACACCACAGAAAACATATAGGAAAAGTTTCAATTCCATTTTGTTAAAAGCATATTCCTTTTCAATATCAATGTTTATTAAATACAAGTGTTTGCTAGAGAGCCTGAGTGCCTTACCAAGTTCTATATGGTCAAGCATGATACCCTTCTTATTGACCATAGTTGAAATAAAGACCATGTCATGCTCTCCATGCCTCACTTGCATGTTTTTATAAAACTCTATCACCATGTTGGGCAACACCTTTTTGTTTGGATAATAGAGCAATGCCTCCCAGTTGGCTTTGCTAAACATTGCATAGGGTTCAGTTTTCATATCAAGAATTACTAAGCTACCTTGTTGCAACTTAGTACTAATGGTTTTGAGAAATGGAGGATAAAAGGTGGACAATGGTTGTGTTTGCTTTCTAGCTTTCTTCCTATTTCTGGTTCTAGCAGAAGTGGGGACAATGGTGGGATCTATATTGAGACCAGAAGTAGTTGATTTCACATTACTGAGATTCAAGACAGTATTCACAGCCTCATGTTCATTCTCCATTGAATGAACACAAGAGAAATGAATGCAGATAAATGCAATTAAAGAGCAAAAAGACACAAGATATTAAGAGGGAAAGACACAGAGAAGTAAAGAAGAGGTGCAGGAAATAATGCATGCAAAGATGCTGAAATAAATAGGCATACAACTTAGTGCAAGCATGCACGATTTACACAATTTTTCTCAGATAATAATCAGACTGCAACAAAGTACAGAAAACAGTGCAGATAAAGCAAAAGTACAGTGCAGAGCAGCTAGCTACAGTTAACAAGTACAACCTTAACCATACTCTGACAAGAAAAAGTGTGCAGGTTATAAAACAATGCATCACAAATAACTAAGCATGCCAGTGCAAGTATAAAGAAATCAGTTTAGTCAAAAAATAGTGCATGCAGTTAATGCAAAGGGGGAAAGAGAGCATTTTGAGCAAGAATTAAAGCAACAGGAACTGCAGAAAAAGCTGTCAATTAGCATGCTGTTCAGACAAGTATGGTGTTGTGCAACAGATAACAATACATACAGATAAGTGAGCATTTATATGTTTGCATATGATAATATGAATAAAACTGATTTGCATTTAAATATACAGAGAGCACAGACCAAAGAATATGGAAAAATCTAGGCAAATGCAGCTACTCAGAGTTAAATAAGCATGTAGTATCAATCTTAACAACTTGATCAAAACTAATCTTCAAAAAAAAAAACTTTTAACAAGTATGGTCACAGCGTAGGATATTAGAGCACAAAGTTCATAGATATACATACAGTACAGATCACAACAATTTTACAGTAGAGTGCTAAAAATGAAATTAAAATCAAATTAAAGATAACCCATTTCATTGGTTAGTATAATGAGCCCATCGTTTAAAATAAAATTAATGTATAGTATGAATCTCGATTAAAATTTGTAACTAAACCAGATAATACCTACATCAGTATAATTAATTGGCTCAGCGGATTAATACAAAATTAATATATTACTTATACTTCAATCCTTAATTTCAAATTTTAACTAAATTAGGTAGGACTATTTAATCAATTTTAACAAGAATACTCACTATAAAATTTATCAAAAATAAAAATTTTAAAATACCGAATCAAGTAAATATTAAATATACCTGTACGATTACCGGATATAAGTTAGTACTTATGAACCACAAAACCTTATATATCAAATCATGAATACACATATGAATGCAAGAGAATTTTGTGCTAACCCATGTTCATAAAAGATTGGCATGATCACGGTAGTTGATTATACGACCATGTCAAAAAGAACAAAAAACAAAAGACTGACTATAGATAACAAGATGGGGATAAAATATGTTCATGTTCAATTCTGCATAATCATGTTACTTTATAATAAATATATTTAATTATAACTATAATTTAGTTTTATTTCATTTTAGAGTTTTTTATCCATATATAAACAATACTGCAACATATTCTTATCTTTGATTAATTAAAATTTTAAAAAATTTCTCATTTTTCTTGTAAATTTAAAAAGCCACTTAGGGATTGTCAAATATATTCAAGAGGCTTTGAGAACACACACCTAATTGACTGCTGCCTTAAAAGAAAATGCTTCACACACAAAATTGAGTATAAATTTTTCATAAAATAATTTGTGTTAAGTTTTGATTGGAATGAGTCCCTATATTCATATAAATAGCATCAATTAAAACATCACAACTTTTTTATCATATCATTTTGTGTAAAATAAATTTAATCCAATTTTGTTAATATAGCACTCCTCTACATGGAATTAACTAAACATAATGTTTGATTAGTTTATGAATTATTTTATAACTAAATGATAATACCAGGCACTAGCAATCGATATTTTCAGAGAATTGAATGCTTAATAATAATGCTGCATCCATAAAATTGGATACGAAATTGTCGCACAAAATGACATGGCAAAATGACATGACATATGAGTGTGCTATTTTAATTGGTGTTATTGGTGTGAATACAGAGAGCTCATTCCAATCAGATTTTAACAGATGTGATTTTGTGTAAAATATTGTATCCAATTTTATGGATGAAGCATTTTCCTGTAATAATAGGCAAGTCAAAGAATTGAATGCTTCTAAAAATAGGCGAGGCAAAAACCCCACCAAAGTATATTTAACCCAAGGATATGTGCTTTCTCCAGTTGACATGCAAGTATAACCAAGCAACGCATCTGCATGATCCTGCATCATTAAAAGGTTTTGTTCTCCTCGTCATTCTCATTAGCATCTTTGTCAATATATACCAGGATACAGACAGTGTCTAGAGGTGTTACAACTAATTGGATATCTTCTAGAGGATATCATGGATATGCAGGGATCTGATTTTCATAATATTTACAGCTAATGCTAAAGATTTTTCCAAATGTTACTAAGACAATTTATATGATCTATCACACCCCCGCAGTCGAAGAGGGAGGCTGCCGTATGCTTAGACTGTCCCGAAAATCATCAAAAAGTATGCGCGGGAGTCCTTTGGTAGCAATCTGGTGACGAAATGGAACATGTAGCACACGGACTTGACCACGAGCCACTTTCTCACGTACAAAGTGAATGTCCATTTCAATATGCTTAGTGCGTTGATGTTGAACAGGATTTCCAGATAGATATATAGCACTGACATTATCACAATAAACTAAAGTGGATTTATTGACTGGACAATGTAGCTCAAGAAGGTTCCTGATCCAGCAAGACTCGGAAACAACATTAGTTACCCCTCTGTATTCGGCTTCTAGAAAAAGATAGAGTTGGTTGTCGTTTAGAGGACCAAGAGATTAAGTTATCACCAAGGAAAATACAATAACCGAAAGTGGAGCGCCTCATGTCAGGACAACCACCCCAATCTGCATCAGTGTAAGAAACAACAGAAGACACTGAAGATTTATATATATGAAGGCCAAAATCAAGAGTTCCTTGAATATAGCGCAGAATGGGCTTAAGAGCATTCATGTGTATATCACGTGGATCATGCATATGTAAACAGACTTGTTGCACATCATATGCAATTTCTGGTCTCGTGATTGTGAGATATTGCAATGCCCCTGCTAAACTACGGTAGTGAGATGGATTTTTATATGGAGATCCTGAAGAAGCACTCAACTTGCCTTTAGTGTCAACTGGTGTGGCAACAAGCTTACAAGATGTCATGCCTGCTCTTTCAATTATTTTTTCCGCATATTTTCTTTGAGAAAGGAACAGACCATCATCTTGTCGAGTGACAGCAATACCCAAAAAATAACTGAGAGGACCCAAGTCCTTCATAGCAAATTCTGAGCTAAAACAAGAGATGATTGACCGGCGAAGAGAATCAGATAAAGTAGTTAGAATAATATCATCAACATAAAGGAGAATATAAGCCACATCGTTGCCACGACAATAAATAAATAGTGAGTGATCAGATTTGCTGTGAGAGAAACCAATAGTAGAAACGTAATCGGCAAATCGTTCATACCAAGTACGCGAGGACTACCTCAAGCCATATATAGATTTCTTCAATAAACAAACATAATCTGGATAAGTGGGATCCCTGAAGCCCATAGGTTGATGCATATAAACTGTTTTATTGAGATGGCTATGTAATAGACATTTTTGACATCCAACTGATGAATGGGCCATGACTCAGATACAACGATACTAAGAATAGCTCGAATAGTTGCAGGTTTAATCACGGGACTAAATGTTTCGCCACAATCCACACCGACCTGTTGAGACCTTCCATCATTGACAAGACGGGCTTTGTGCCTCTCAAAAGTACCATCAGATTTATACTTATGACTCAAAACTCACATAGAACGGATAATATCAACATTAGGTGGACGAGGCACCAACTCCCACGTCTTATTTTTAATAAGAGCATCATACTCATCGAACATGGCCAATTTCCAATTCTGGTCAGATAATGCATTGATTGGATTACGAGAGATGGGAGAAGGGGTGATGGTGGCACTTAGATTAAAAAGTCGTTTGAGTTTAAATATCCCGTGTTGGCTTCGAGTCGCCATAGAGTGTGAAGTAGTGGTAGTACTTATGGGTTGGACCGTCATTGTGTCTCGGATTTGAATCGTGGAGATGTTTGGATGACTTTGAATTGTGTTTGATGATGTATGTTCTTGAGTGGATGAAGGAGATTTAGAAGGTGATGAATGGACAGATGGGTTTGTAGTCGTCGGAAGTAGTTGTTCCTGGTTGGATGGAGGGGAGGTAATAGGAGAGGGCTTGTTTGGTGAGTTCTGGATAGATTCTCCAGGATGTGAACTTGATGTTGGAGTGTTAGATTGATTTTTAAATGATGTACAAGGTAGGGAGATAAATCGTCATTTAGAAAATCATACATAATAGTGGACGGAGAATGCAACTTTGAGAATGGATACTGTGACTCGTTAAAAATAACATGTCGTGAGGTGATGACTTTGTTTGCAGACAAATCAAAACACTTATATCCACAGTTATTGGATAGGTATCCTAGAAATACACAAGGACTGGTACGGGGTTGAAGCTTATTTATATTTGTGGATGGAAATAAGGGGTAACACAAACACCCAAATGTTCGAAGATGTGTTTACGATGGATCTTTATTATAGAGTATCTGAGTGGGAGATTTATATGCAAGTGATTTGGTTAGAAGAATGTTTAATAGGTATGTGGCCATTTCTAAAGCATGGTGCCAAAATGCAGGTGGGACGAATGAATGAGCAAGTAGTGTCCTTATGATGTTATTAATGGTTCATATTTTTCGTTCAGCCTTACCATTTTGTGGGGATGTGTGAGGGCATGAGAAACGGAAAACCATCCCATTTGAGTCACAGAAATTTTGAAACATTCTATTGTTATATTCCTTTCCATTATCACACTGAAATTGTTTAATATCCCTGTCAAACTACTTTTTGATTAGGGAACGGAATTTGAGAAAAATTGAGTAAACCTGTGACTTTCTTGCAATAGGAAATGTCCATAAAAAATTAGAATAATCATCAAGAAAGAACACGTAATAATGGTGTCCAGTAGAACTCAGAACAGGAGATGTCCAAATGTCACTATGGACTCTATCAAAAGGTTGTAAAGTATAAGAATGTGATTCATAAAAAGGCAATTTTATTTGTTTTCCAAGAGGACAAGAATAGCAAAAAACACTCTTTGTTCGATTACAATTAATGAATTTATTTTTGATAAGAGAGCTTAACACAAATGCTCCAGGATGCCCTAAACGTTCATGCCAGACTTTAGAAGACAAAGCAATGAAGGTGGATGGTGAAGATGCTTGCTGAGAAATGTTTGTGAGTGGATAAAGATCCCCCGTGCTATTACATCTCATTAGATGTGTTCTTGTCTGAAAGTCCTTTATAGAAAAGCCAAAAGGATCAAACTCAACAATAACAGAGTTATCTTTTGTAAAACGACAAATTTAAATCAAGTTTTTAATCAATTTAGGTGCATGAAGAACATTTTTTAATGATAAAGGTGGATAGGGAGGTGTTAGTAATATGTTACCATGACCATGAATTGGAATTGTATTACCGTTACCGACAAGAATTTTATTATCAGTGCTCAAATTAAAATAAGGCGCAAGAGTACCTGAATTAGATGTCATATGAGATGTTGTTCCAGTGTCCATGTACCAATTCTCATCAGGTGGAGAAAGTGTGAGAGTATGCATTGCAGCTTCGATATCAGTTGGAGTATAGCCCGTAGAAGGTACCATATTTGCATTATAGGCTGGTTGGGGCCGAGTACCGAGAATTCCAGGTTGACGTGATGGATGATATATCTGCCATGGTGCAGGTGTTGTTGGGTATGGGCATGGTGGTGGTGTACACTGCTGCCATGGTCCCTGGTATCCCCACGGTTATTGCGGCCTTGAAGGAGGCTGCCAAGAATAATGATGTTGGTATTGTCCGCGACCTTTGCCACGATTGCCATATCCTCGCCCTCCGCCACCACGATTTGGAGTACGACCCTTATTGTTATTAATTTTATTGGAGTTCGTCCCCCTTGTGTACCATTGGCAGTATAAGAAGAAGAATCATCAGAAGAAGAATTTGTAGTAGTGACAAGGGCTGAACCTGCAACATGGGCCGTTTGTTTAGCTTTGCGGGCCTCTTCCAGTGTTAACTGGGTACGTGCTTTGTAGAATAGAGGCAGTGGATCACTTTGTTGTATGATGGTTGCAACACCATCATATCCATCAGATAAGCCAGATACAAGTTGAAGAACCAAACGCTGATTTGAAATGGGCATTCCAACATTAGATAGTTGGTCAGAGAGCATCTTGAGGCGTTGACAGAATGCCGAGACATTGGGAAAGTCGTCCATATGCGTGTGTGTAAACTCATGCTCCAAATACACCGCATGCGAATTTTTATTATCCTGAAAAATATCCTGGAGACTAGACCAAGCTTGTTGTGCCGTCGAATCAGGTTCCAATATAGTATGAAGCAAGTCATTAGAGATTGTTCCATAAAATTATTGAGTACGATGGCATCGAGACGATCCCAAAGTTCCTTTTCGACTGGTGATTGAACCACTGACTTCTCTTTTTCAGTTGGTGGAATGATATGATCGACCACTTGGTATGCTCTTGCATGAATTTTAAACAACTCAGACCAAGAAGAATACTGACCTTTCTCCATTTTAAGGGTAATTGGAAGAAAGTTTTTAATATTTGACAGATGAATTGGATTAGTGATAGGAAGGAAAAAAAGAGAAGAAGAAATATATGAGGAATTAAAATCTTAGCTATGAGAAAACCTGGTGCTCTGATACCATAAAAGGTTTTGTTCTCCTCGTCACATTAGCATCCTTGTCAATATATACCAGGTTACAGACAGTGTCCAGAGGTGTTACAACTAATTTGATATCTTCCAGATATCATGGGATATGCAGGGATCTGATTTATCTACATAATATTTACAGCTAATGCTAAAGATTGTTTCCATATGTTACTAAGACAATTTATATGATCTATCAATCACCTTCCAAGCCACACTCACATGTCACATATCTGTTAAAGTTGCTCCAATGGCACATCTGATCACGTAAACCCCTTCTAACACTGCATGACTCATGTATACTCGTCCAGACCCATTAATCGACTCCAACAGCTTCTGGTTAATCTCATTTACATCCTTTAAACTTTTTCGTTCTCGACGAACAAGTGCTAAAGGAGAAACCCGAAAACAGACCATAGAGAAAAGTCTAGGCACCACAACTTCAAATCTTTTGTCCATGACTACAAGCCCTTCAAAGTACTTGGCCAATTCCACGTGCCCTCTTATGAAGTATCTAAGATTATCAACTCCGTAGCTTCTTAATACAAACCATAATTTAAATGCCCGAAATCATCTACTTCACATTAATTGCCAGTCTTTATAATCCACAACCCTTTTTGATTCACCAACGTGATTCTTTAAGTATTCGGGATTAGTTGAAAGAGAGCTAGGATCTTTCACCCAAAGGCAACACTAATCCAAATTTGTCAAGAACCATTTATGTGCATTGAAGCTAAATGAGTTCATATTCTCAACACCATCAAGATAGTGTCTAAACTCTGGGCAAATACAAGCACTTCCGGCATACGCAGCATCAGCATGAACCCATATTTTATATTTTTTTGCCACCTCAGAAAGTGGTTTCAATGGATCAACACCGGTTGTTGAAGTTGTCCCAATAGTACACAAATACAATGGAATTAGCCCTCTTTGCAAGTCAGACGAAATTGCCAAATTAAGTGACATTGGTGAAAGCTGAAAGTGTGACTTTTTACTGGTTCTAATCGAATGAATATTCTTTGGATTTACACCAATAATTTTTGCAGCCTTTTCGAATGCTGAATGAGTTTGGTCAGAGCAGTACACAACTAACCTGCCTATACTTTCCATCCCATATTTCCTTAACTTTTGATCTCTTGCAATAGCAAGTGTACACAATATGGCTTCACAAGTAGTACCTTGCAACACACCACCACCTCCACCCGAAAAAGGAAAGACTTGGGAAGCTGAAGAATTTCTCCAACCCAATCCACAACTATGTTTTCGAGTTCTGTTGCAGCTGGAGAAGACACCCAATTAAATTCGACAATATTAAAGCCATTACTAAGAATTTCACCAAGAAAACCAGCAATACTACCACTAGAAGGGAAGTAAGCAAAGAATTTAGGACTTTGCCAATATGAGATGTCGGGGATAATTTTGTTTTGTACGTCTTGGAGAATTGTTTCAAATGGTTTGAGACTGCATGGGGCAGATTCAGGTAAGATTTTGCGTAGATAACCGGGTTGCACTTGGCTTCTAACAGGATATTTTTCAATTTCATGATAATATTCGGCTAGGAAATCAATCATATAGTGGCCTTGCCTTCTAAACTCTTCGGGGTCTAAAAGACTCATGATAACGATATATTAGGTTTTTTGAATGTTATAAATGAGACCTAATTAAGTTAGATGCAACTTGCAAGTATGTATTTTCATCATCTCTCTGTATATATAGGAAGGATTTAAATTTAAAGTAGGTTTTGGTGATAAATTTAATTTTTGTTTGGGACTTTGAAGAGGAAACTGCACTATTATTCTTTTTATTCATTATTTTAAATCTTTACCCAGTACTTCAAAATTGTACAAAAAGTAATTTGACAAAAAAGATTAAGAATGTTCAAATATACAGAAAAGAAATTATTTACAAAAGCATATAAAAATTTATGAAACATCTTTGCTAAACATTTTAAAATATTTACAAAATATTAAAATAACAACTAAAAATGCACCGACAATTAGTTCATCTACTCTATTACGATACTAGCTTATAACCCGTGCTTTCTTTAATATTGCATATTTTTTTAATTTTAATTTAAATTTGAATTAAATTAAATTACCTGTGTTATTTCAAAACCTAACAAATTTGTTATTTAACATAAAAAAGATAATGTGTTTTAGTGAAAAGTTGATTGGTTAGTTATTACTAATTATAATATTTAATTAAATTGAACTAATGGAAAAAGATAATGTGTTTTGGAAAAGACAGATTTTATCTGGAAAAAACGGAAAAGATAACATGTTTTAGTTCGAAAAGTTAATTGGTGTTTTGTTTTGTTCGGGAGGTAATCGGTGTTAAGTTGAAAAAATTAATTGGTGTTTTAGTTAAAAAAAATAACTGATATTAGTTATTAATAACAATAATATTATTAATTTTTTTAATTTAATCTAAACTAAAATAGAATTACTTGTATTGTTTCGAAAAAGTAGGAAATTTACTATTTAAAATAGAAAAGAAAATTTGTTTTAGCCGAAAAAGTTAATTGGTTAGTTATTAGTTATTATAATAAAAGAGGTACGATTCAGTTTTACTCATTGTTTAATCTTGTCATTGTTTACATATTCTTTTATATTACTGTTAAATGCTATAAAGATGGCTCTGCCGTCAAGTATTACTAAATATTGCATGTATTCATTCATTCCAAAAACCACTTCGGGTAATAGAAATTGAAAGCATCACATGATCTCTCTTCCAAGTTTATTCCTTGTATTTACTTTATTACTTCGTTATCTTTATTCAAATTTTATAACATGTTATCAGCACGAGTCTCTGCCAACTGAAACTTGTTCCATAAAAGAGGTACGATTTAATTCACTCACGAATCTCTATTAACTGAATCTTGTTCCCCAAAAGAGGTACGATTTAGTTTTACTCATTGTTTACATATTCTTTTATATTACTGTTTAAATGCTATAAAGATGGCTATGCCGTCAAGTATTACTACTATAAAGATGGCTATGTTGTCAAGTAGTACTCAAAAGTTTTCTGGCCGGCTATGTCGTCGTAACTTTTGTAGTATATAATTTCATATGTGTTATTATTTGTACATGTTTACTTAAATATTTATGTGATGTATCATATCATGCTTTAAATATTTATTTTACATTCAGAATGGCAAATCTTGCAAAATTAGAGTTTGTTGCATTGGATGTGTCTGGGGATAATTATCTATTTTGGGTGGTCGATGCGGAGTTACATCTTAGTGCTAACGGATTAAAAGACACTATAGTAACAGGAAAAACCCCAAGAGTTGAACAAAATGTCAAAGCTATCATTTTTCTAAGGCATCACATTCACGAAAATTTAAAATCTGAATACCTAACCGTCAAAAACCCACTCACCCTTTGGAATAATCTCAAAGATAGATTTGATCACCAAAAACTTGTTCATTTGCCACATGCCCGTTATGACTGGCTTAATATAAGGTTGCAA